>JARHVA010001526.1:720000-900000 GCA_037957365.1 Torreya grandis | reverse complement strand
TCTAACAACTCATCATACATACATGCATACATATACATATACATTTATTTATGTATGTATGTATGTATGTATAATATAAACAATCCACATGGAGTCCATGTCAAAAAATAAATTTAGCACATGAGCCCATGGGGAAAGAATGATTGATAATACAAAAATACATTTTATATATCCCATGATCATGGCCATGACCCTAGTGTCCCTAGTGGTCCTCTAGTCAGCTAATGCATGAAATGTGAAGAATTAGTTCTAAAAGGAGCATGATGCTCAATCAACATCTCTACTTCATAGAGTGTCATATAATACCACACCTTTTAGATCAACCTCATAATATTCTTCTTCACCTCTATCATCCCATACCCACTCATAACCTAATCAAACTCATTCTTGGTCCTCTCAACCACCTTTACCTCTCTTGTTAATATGCAAATTCATGCCTACATCTACATAATTTGACCCTAAAAGCCTATAATCTATGTATCTCTACTCTAAATTTGGCCCTGTAAGGTAGATATCTATGAATAGATATAATTATCTATCCTTATATACCTATCACCTATGTTTGGGCTTAGGTCAACTACCCATCTCTCTATGTTATCTAAGCCTACAACATTGTAACCTACCGTTATAACCCGATTACCTATGCCTGTGTCTAGTTCAGTGCCCATCTCTTTATGTTATCATAGCCTATATCTCAACATGCATTTGATCCCTCTCCCATGTGATATTGATAATCTATAATAGGTGGGCCTAAATCTCAATCTATAATCAACATAATAAGGACCTCTCACTCTATGATAATGGTTATTATGAGGGCCTTACATCATCTCCACAACCACTACCCCTAGCCTATGTGACAACTTGAGTTTGTATTTATAATTGAGGTCAAAATTGAACCTATATATGTTCTTAGGGCCCACTACCTCTAACATATCTTCCTACTACTATCTGGTCTCTATCCCCTCCATCTATGTCCATAACATCATGACCATCCTACCCATCTTGGTTATCTTATGCAATTTCTTATCTCATCTACCTCTATAATTTGACCCTCATTTAGATCACTCTCTTAAATACCCTTCCCCATACCACAACCTTAGGATGGGTCAATCTACCATAATATGTATCCTCTACCATGCTATGTACATTAAAGTAATACCTAGATTGGTGATAGGTGTCTAAAAGTCCTAGGGCACTATGATAATACTCTCATAATCCACTCATGTATGAGCTTTATTTATAGGTCTACCCAAATACAACCACTCTCTCTCACTCTAAGTAAATAGGTTATCTTCTCTAGATACTTCTAAATAAACCCAAATTACCTCTGCACCTTGTCATGCCTATATCACTTTAAGACAAAATATATTTGACCTATCAAATAACGCTTGAATAACATGTACTGGGTCACAATATCCTGATTATCCTAGTTGAATTGTAATCCCATGTAGGTCATATAAGTGATGTACTCAGGATTTAAGTTATCAAATACATCATGATATAACATCATCTCACCTGCATGACCCCACTCTACACCTAGTAGAATGTACCAACCAAATACAATAGGCTGCTGAGGCCACCTCACTACAAGAGTCACCAATGGCTATTGAATCATGAAGTGCTCCCAAGTCTAGAACTATAACAACATAGATAGTCCCAAGATGTTTGATTTCCTATAAGCTCCTAGATGTAGATATCAATATATATTTTCTAATATTATAGGCCCCTAAGAAAATACTCTAAAACCCTGGACCATATCAGCTATGACATCTCCCAATCCTAGAGGTAACCACTACTCATTCTTGTTTGGTATGATAATTTTGGTGATCAGAAACATAACCTCAAGTGTTAGTCTATCAATAGTACCCTCAATAAGACACCTATCTTGAAATCTTACCTAAAATCCCCTTGCCAATCTTTACAGTTTCATGGTCAGTGCATGAGATCTATAATATATCCTATCACCACACATTGAAAGGTGTAAGATACCATAAATATAATCTAATGTCACTGTCGTCTCACTAATGACAAAGTGGAATGTGCTAGTCTCAAAATTCTAGTGCTCTACCAATGTTGTGATAAGATCCTGATCGATTCAAATAACTAACATCATCACCAGATCATGTAGCCCAATAAATTACAACACTCCATACTCAACCTCTATCAATTAATGCATCTCATGTAGTACTAATAGATGTTAGGATCATGACATCATCACTCCTAATTCCTCCTTCACCAGTCACAATCAACTTATCACTCCATTTATCACAAATCACTTATCCTATCTACCATAAATTACCTAATCTACCCTCACAACCCTTCTATCCTACTCACATTCACAATATTACCCTCACATATCCCAACACATCCCCAATCCTTCTTTTATCCTATACATCCCCAATGCTTATCTATACCAAATTTTTGTTCTTTATCCCATTACTACCACCCAATAATCCTAATCACCTCAAACCATACCCACATCATATTTTCCCTACCTAATCAAACCCCTTCCCTAATCACACTCACCTATCCTAACCTCCCATTTCTTACCCTTTTTACCCCTAACTATTACCCCATACTATCATCTCTACATAATATATAACTATCCTCATCTAACAAACCCCTTTCCCTTTTATACTAACTACATATAAAATTATCTTACCTATCCCTAACTAGTCTCTAACCTACCTCTCATGCACCATCTAACCATATGCTAACTAACACATCCTACTTATCTAACCAAACCTCCCATCCTCTAATCCATATATCCCCATCTAATCATTATCCCTTAAGTTATCCATTTTTTCAAACATAAAACCACTAATCACAACCCTACCCTAAGCAATAATTTTGAGAAAATCATGATTTATAACTTGTAGTTCTGTCTAACCACATGGTTAGATAAGACCACAATTCTTTCACTTAGGGTTTTGAAAAATCATGGTTCATTAATCTATGATATTAAAAAACCATGAATCCATAGTTTTGGTATTACAATACCATAGCCTTAGACCTATTATATTTTAATACTAAATGTTTACCTATAATATCACAAGTTGTGATGGTAATGTCATGATTGAGGGCATTACTGTCAGTTTTGGTATTGCCTTGATGACTTGGACAACATCCTTTTTTGCCAAAAAATCAAAAAATATAGCTAAAAAATAACAAAAAATACCAAAATCATAGAGATAAGGGTCAATTACTCACCATTGGTCCATCCTCTGACACCCTCTAAAACATCCACACTTGTTTATTGTGATGGGAAAATCAAGGAAGTCAGTCCATGTTTTTAGCCTAGAGTCAAAATCATAAAGAACAACAAGCACAAATGACCCAATTTTGACTCTTTTTTCCTATTTAACCACCCCCCATCTTTTAACCCCCCCCCCATATACCCATAATATCCCTTTTATAACATATCCCACATCCAATCCTATCAAATTATCTAATCATCATAATTTGTTATCTCTAATCATCTCTCTTGTCATCTAGGACATGGTTTTCTTCTATTTCACTGATATCCACTCTTCATCCCAAGTCAGAACTACATCATCATGAGGTCTTTTAGGACTATGTAAGTAGCACCTAGGATCACTTTTTTATGTCTAGGGATAGATTGGCCACCATTCATCACTCATCACCATTCTATCTTGGGATTAATCACTCAATAATCACATATCAATTTTAAGCCCTAAATCTTATAGAAAGTATCTCTTTATCATCACTCAACAAATTGTATCCCATCTATCCATTTTTAAGCCTTCCCTAGCATGTGTTCTTGCTACAAGACTTATCACCATATTGAACCCATCTCATTTAAATTAATTTCATCCTATCAAATAAATAAATTTTTAGACATTCATCATTTATCTAGAACCCATCACAATTGTGATAATCTATCCCCTTGAAATTGGGGTATCTCACCTATAGATAAGTCCTAGGGCATCCCAACCCCATCATCCTTAATTTATCCCACCCTTATGATTTCTATTCGACTGACCATTTGGATCGATTCTCCCCACATGCTCGCTTGAGTAGCTATCATACTAATAACTATTTTATAACACTATCTAACATTATGATTCTTCTTGAAATACCATTAATATTTCCAATTCTATCCACTCACAAATTCCCTTTCAAAGGAGGGAAAAATTTATGCACTAAAATCTTCTCACCCCACTAATTATACTAATTCTACTAAATTAAACCTATAACCACATTTCCTAGCTAATTTAACTAATGTCCCATTATCTATATCCCATTTCCTACATCCTTTAAACCTTACCCCATCCCATAACCAATTAATCCCCTAAAAAAAACCCATTCACCCACTAACCTACTTCTTAAGCCACTTTCCAATTTAAATATACAAAATATTTTACCTACCCATCTACCACCCTATTCCTAGCTATTCCTAAACCCCTAAACCCTAATAGGAGATTTATAGAATAGGAAGATTCCATAAATTTTATCCATTTTATCCCCCTTTTTCTATAATTTTATATTCTAGAGATTTTCATGAAATTAAAAATCCCATGAAAAATCACTAGCCATTGATCTCAACGACTCAAAAATTAAATTTGAGCAATTGATCTTTCCTCCATTCCTATATATCCAGGTTCCCTCTGTCCATGAAACTAACTTGGGAAAAATATCAATTTTTTTTCATTATATTGAATCCATATAGCCTTATTACATCCATATATAGCCATTATCAAGCCAATTTATCCATTGGAATCCATTATCAAACATCAAGCAAGCAATCTACCATCCTTCAATTCAACATCAAAAATTTGTTTGACAATCTTGGTGAAGAGCTATAAAGAGGAAAAATGATGGTAAGAATCTCTCTATCAAGTTGATTATATATTTTATCCCCTCTTATTGATGTTCTTATATTTTAGGTTTTTATTTCTAAATATGGTAATAAGAGTTGAATCTAAAATTTAGGCTACAATTATAATGAAACATGAAAAAATTAATGTTCAGTTGTGATAGAAAATATGAAACAATCTAGATCATTAAAAAAAGTAAAAATAAAAGAGAAATGAGTGAATACACCTATGATTATGTAGATCAAACTATTACTTGCACCTAATTTTAGGAATTTATGGGGTGATAATTCCCAAATAAGACATAATATGTCATCATAGTTATTTTGGTGGAGATTTTACTATGTTTTCATGCCAAGGTGGATCCATGTACTAGGATCACATATAAACATTGAAAATTTTGAATCACCCCTTAGAGTAATCTCCCACCATAACCACTATGTGAAAATTATAGACCAACCCAAGGGGAGGATTTAAAATTGAAACATAGTTATGTGAGTAACTTGGGACATTATCAATGAAGACACACTATCAATAACCATCAATGTCTAAATGTTGTTGGCACTATCTAGGAAGGAAGAAATAATTATCTTGAATGTTGTGAAATTATATATAAGATAATAGACTTTTAATGCATAGAATAAGGAGATATGTTATATGAATGACAACAAATTGGAAATTTCAAGTCCATAGCTATATGAATGGCTTTGAAGAAATGGACATAAAATTTAATTATGTATGCATAATTAATGTATGTCAAAGATGGGTCAAAAAAGATATTGTAAAGTGTTTAATGCAAAATTTGTGTGTCTTAAATAGTTATTATTTATGGCCATGGTGTTGATAATATTTTATTTATTTTATCAAATTAATCTTGCATTCATATTCAAGATAGTGAAAAGTGATATATCAAAATATAATTTTGAAAATAGGGATGATATTATATGTGAGGAAATATTAGCCCTTGTCACTAATGCATATTTAATGAATAAAAAATTATAAATGTTAGATTAACATTGGTTTATTTACTTGGAGGAACTGTATGAAGTTCTAGATGTCTACAAAATTCTAGGGTCTCATCCTTTCCTATCGTATCATCAATTTCTAGTAGATATATGTAGGATTTATTATATTTTAATTACACATTTATTTCATTGAATCAAGATAACACTATACCTTTTGGGATGTTTTTCAAACCCTTAAATAAATGGATATTACCACCATTTATACATTAATTGATTCAAGGATAGCCATGGGAGTATAATAAATAAAGGTAAAAAAACACAAAAAATTGTATTGAAACATTACCATGAGGTACTAGTTCTGACATGGACCATCCTTTACTTAATGGTGTTCTTGATTTACTTGAGTTTGATTGATCCTGTATTTTTTTTGAAAATTTCATTTTGGTTGTTTACCTTGTGAGTCGAGTCCCTCTTGAGATCCTCATAAATCAATAGCTCCATAACAATTGGTAAATCCATGGTGTGAAACTAGGAGTCTAGAATCTTACCAAGGGTTTTTTTCCTATTTTGTTTTCATGAGCACTATAATGATATTATTAATCATGTCCCCTATTTTATTCATAACATGTTGGTGTTTATTTCTCTTTAGACCTAAGACATTCATGTTTTTTATAAATCCAAGCTTAAAATCTAGGTGTGATTAAAATTTCCTATCTTTCTTTTCCCCTATGTAATTTTGTCAACTAGCTCATTAAACCCCTAATATGTTCCATCTAACATGAATAGGCAAAGTTTTATGCATCACATCCTCAAAATAGGGTGTGTATGTATATTGAAATAAGCAAATATCTTGATTCCATTAAGATTCATGTAGTAATTAATCAATTTTCATAGTGTGTGATTTATATTAACCTACCGAACACTTGTTTTAGGTGCCAACCTTTAGATTATGTGATTTAATAATTCCATTTAATGGTCCTCACTCTTCTCATTACTCTAGATCAAAGTGCATCTATGTCCAAAATCTGAAATGGAAATCATGATGTTTGAACCATAGTCACTAATAAGAAAAATATTCTAATTCAGTGTAATGCCAAACCCCAACCAACTATAGATCAACCCATAGGTTGTCCTAGCTATTTGGTCTCCACTAGAAAAATGTCTACTCCTACTCAATTTAAGGCATCATCTCCTATTTCCTACTCTCCTTGAGTGGCTTCTAATTTTTATTCTTCCTCATCCTCTACTAGCCCAACTCCTTCTTCATAACTCCCTTCAATGGTGACAATCCTATATTTTTATATCAATATCATTATTCTCCACTACAAAGATAATTTTGTGTGCTCATGTAGAATATTTATAACCATGGATAGTGATTATGTGCCAAACAAACATAGCCTTTCAAGTTAGGAGAGTTTTTTTTTCTGAGTGATGTAACTTTCAATTAGTTTGCATCACTCTCAACCCTTTTATAGAAAAATTATATGAATCATGATGCTTGTCATTGTTAGTCTATTAATGGAACGTTTGATTCTTTAAAAATCTAGCATGTAATTATACATTTAGGAATAATTTTCAAACAAATTAATATGATTTGTTTTTGCATGATAGAAGTCAAGATTTATGACTTATTCCTTCAATCTACTATTCATATTATTTGTCTTGGGGAATTATGTCAGGACACCTATCATGAACCTAGTTTTTGTGGTGTTGTCACTCTTTTAGCACCTAAAATTTCTCAAAATATTATTTTTGGGGTTCAGACCCCACCCATCAGGTTATCTAGACACTATTCAATTTTGATAAGCATATTATTAGTATTATTATCCTATATACATCTAATAATGTGGTGGATTTTAATTTTCTCAGGAGATCTTTAGTTGATTCACTTATATATGCTTAGTAGATCTTATACATTGATTTCAAAATGGTTGAGTCCCATGAAGATAAATAAGGCCACCTTACCATGTTTTGGTGTGATATAGAATGGGAGGTATGGTTTTAATGCATAAAAAATTCAAGGTGTTTCATCCCAACCACTACCAAATGAGAGAATAATATTCCCCTTAGTTCACCTAGAATTTTTTTTTATAGGGTGAAGATAGAGTGCTTAAACATCTTGATCAAGATTTTCTTATTGAACAAGACATGTTTTTATTTTCACCTATGCATAGTCAATTTGTATATGTGATTCCAAACACCATTGTATCATATAATCATCCCATTTTGTTCAATTTTTAATGGATAAATCCTCAAGTTAAATACGATTAATTATAGTTTTATATTAATACTACTCATGTTAAATATGAGTAAACTATTGGTAAAATTATTTGAATTTATAACATGGTTCCTATACCCTATGGGGATTCTAGTTTGATTGGTTGTTGGGTTGATGAAATTGATAGCACCACCACTTTTCTTAAAATATATGGTAAGAAACATATGCTCTTTATACAACACCTATATTTTAACACAAACTATGAGTACATTTGGGTATAATAGGAACTTGAGGCCTCACCTTTTAATACTCACCTTCAGTATCAAGTAGCCCTTTGGAAACGTAAACTCTAAGTTGAATAGGCATACAAATATATAGGAGTGTATCTCAAAGATAGGATGCATTGGCTGAAGGTTGGAGATAAAGTGACCAAAGAATTATTTCATCTCCTTTAGTATAGACAAGATACTAATAGAATTCAATCCATTAGAGATTTTTTATCCATATTTACCTAATTATCTAATATCTTATAACTTTTTTTAAACATTATCAAAGGTATTTGTATCCCAACCTTACACTCCTGCTCTTGAAGCCATGCTCTCTAAATGCCTTTACATTTCCTATGAAAGATATCAAAAGCACAAAGATTTGATCATGATAGACTTCTTAGCTTGAATGATCTCAAGGAATTCATTATGTAGATGGAAAATAACAAATCCCTATAATTTGATGGGTTTCCTTATGAGTTCTATCAAACCCTATGGGATACTATGGGTCTTAATCTCCATAAAGTTTATTTTGAGGTCATTTTGTCCAACTCTTTGGACTCTCTCATTAATCAACATAACATGAAGTTTATTCTCAAGGATGGGGGTCTTGAATTTATCACCAACTAGAGGCCTATCATGCTTATTAGTGTGTCTTATTAAATTATTTCTAAAGATATTCCTTTTATAATTAAACACATTATCCCCTTAATTATTAGGAGTGATCAAACAAGGTTTATTCAACATAGATACATTCTATACCATGTCATTATTGTATAAGAAGGTATGGAATGGGCTAGGATTTATAATTATAAGGATTTATTTATCAATATTTATTTTGAGAAGACATACAATTAAATTGATTTCCCTTTCATTATATAAATGCTTCAGGGTCTTGGGTTTGGCCCTGGGTTTATGAAAACTATAAATATAATTTTGTAGGATGCTAGTGCCTGTCACTATTAATGGTACTCAATCTCAGTGATTTGATATTCATCACTCTATTATAAAAGGTTTATTTCTAGGTCCATCTCTTTATGTGTTGGTTTTTAAGGGATTGAGCTTTCTTTTGGCTAATTATGCTTCCAAGGGATTGGTAAAGGATATTTCACTCCCCAATTTAGACCATCAGCTTATTAATTATCACTTTGTATATGAATTATTTCTCACCCTTCAATAAGAAGCGTATTCTATTAAAAATTATATGGAATGCCTTAAAACTTTTTCCCTTGCTACTAGATATTACATTCAATGGTAGAAGACTCAATGCTATCACCAATATCTTTCTCCCAAACCTCCCTAGTTGGAGGGATATCAATGGGAGTAAATTCTATTGGGAGTTTAATTTAAATTATTTGGCATTCCATTTGAATTTAGAGCCTTGCTTGCTGATTTATTTCTTATGTAGTTCAGTGGATTGAGAAAAAAAAATCCTTCTAGATCACCAAACCCTTAACTTTAGAAAGAAAGTTTTAGATTTTATTTAGGTTCATAGTTTCTACTCATGTTTATTACTCTTCCTATTGGGATCCATATAATACCTCATTTATTAAGTTGAATAAAATATTAAGGTATTTTCCATGATCCAACTTTTAAGGCCATCATGGTTTTCATATAGTCTTTTGGGCCATTTTTTAATCCACTTCAAGACACTGGTGTTGACAATTTTTACCTCAAGCCAAAATGGGTTAACCCCATATAGTCAAATTATTGTATAGTGGATTTTTATAATGTCATAGGGTATGTTTTAGTTCATTTGATGTCATTTCATATTCCATTTTAGCTTTGGTCATAATCTAGCTCAGTCATTATGTTATTTAGTATCTTAGGGGTCATTTTAGAGTCATATGTCAGTGGAGGGATCCAAGTAGGTTTTCATGGTACTGAGTAGTTGAAAGAACAAGTCCAGAAAATCCTAGGTTACACTTAGGAAATATTTCAACTTTTGACTAACTGTTAGACTTATTTTGGGAAAATTATTTAGGACAATTTTATCAAAGGCAGAATTCTTTTGAGGAATTTATCCCAAAGGAAAAATGCCAAGTACAAATTATTTCAAACATTTTATCTGAATAAAAAATACATATAATTAATTCTTTTAGGGAAAGTGGCGAATCAAAAATATAAAAGAGTAAATTCTTTTGGACATTTTATCCATGGAAAAAGGAGCTAACTGCATTTATGCTAGGGAGATTGTCCAAGATAATTTTCTCAAAGACCTAATTATTTCAAACATTTTGTCCATAGCAAGCATCCCAAAAAAAAGCCTAAAGGAAATGTCTTTGAAAAAGGCTCGAGGAAAATGTCTATATAAATATGCCCAATGCAAATATCTAATAGAATTGAATGGTTCTAGAGAAATTATTTATCTAAGCCTTCAACATTAGTCTAAGAAGGATATTACAATGCTCATAATCTCATAAGGACATGGACTAGATTGACACAATCTTAGAAACTCATCAGGACCTTGAAATATTCAATCAAAATGACTTGGGAAAGTAAAGGGACTAGACCATCATTAAGATGTTATGAAGAACTAGACTAGACAACATGTTTGTGTATTTTATAAATGATCTTAGGAAGCCTCCTATGACCATTAGACCATGCATGATTAATTTCCTTAGTGCTGATATAATTATCTATAGGTTTCATATATTGATGAGTCTTCTATCTCGAGATCTAAGACTCCAAAGTTTAGCTTGCCTAGTTAATGGGCTAGGTCATCCTGTACTTCACATGGAAATGAGAAGACCAAAATTTTTGAGCATTTTTCATCTTCAATCAAAAACCATGTGATCTAAAGGATTGTAGTGCCATGGAGCTATTTATTCCTAGATCATATCTTGAAAGTTTCAAGTCCATGTGAGCTTCCTAGCTCAAGTTATGAGAATTCAAAGTTACACCTACAATACAAAACATTCATGAAAGTGTCAAACTCAAGCCTCATCAAGTATCCATTTAGATTCAAATGATCAATGACAAGCACATAGATGTCATGAAAAACATGCAATTTAGTTCACTAGAACATTTTATAAATGCACTTAGAAAGATCTCACAACTAGCGGATCAAGTGGGCACAATCCTTTTAGCATCAATAATATCTCCTATAGATTTGATGCCTCCATGAATTTTTCACTTCTAGATCCAAGCTTTTGAATTTGGTCAAATAATGTTAGATATTTGTGATAATGTCAAGTTTGAGCTTTGTAAAGTAGTTATTTAGGTTCAAAAGGTACTTAAAAGGTTTAAAGTTTATTTGTTAGAGGTACAATCACTAAAATATCAGAGTGAGTCAATGGGCCTAGATATTTGAACTTTAATTCCATTCCTTACAAACTCTTAATCAATCAATACATACATTCATGAGGAAAATAGATCATTCATAGCAATGAATAAGAAGGACACTGCAAGATCAAGCACATAACACATGACATATGTGGGAAGCCCTCTTGGGGAATAAAACCCACTAGAACCTGCAATTGGACTATTGTCCTATAATAACAAGATCTAATTTAGACTATCTACAAATTATCAAAAAAAATACAATCCCTATTTAGTGAGAATATAATTCCACAAGGTATTGCCAAACCTATGTAGATGAGCTATAATAACAACTAGACCATTCAACAAGTTTCACCATGCAAGGAAGTTGCACCCACGTTAGATGTTGAGCTACCATAAAAATACCTATAAATACATCCACCTCTGAACTAATGTCTAAACACCTGATGATGGACCTCTACTTATCCATTTCTTAATGTATCCAAATCCACCTTTTGGATCACACAACACTCCCTGCTAGCCAAATCACATTACATACTTAAACCAATACATAAATATCAATTAGGACACATTACATATCCCAACTAACCCCACTCTTTAACTCTGTATACTCAATGCATCCATCATAGAAATTTTTTTGTCATAACTTTAACAACATGACTAAATGGTCATACACATATTCTACACACTGATCTGACTCTCAAATCAACCACCAAGCTCACACAGTCTTCACCTTGTTATTGCTCATATTTAAACAAAAAGAGTATTATTATATCAAAAAAATTATGATAAATAAGTCATATAAACATCCTCAAATTGATCTACTCATTAACTCATCCATATGGCACTCTATCCCTCGTTCAATCCACAATTCACACACACAAGCCTTTCTCAAATAACTTCCTGAGCATACTCACCCATTCTACCTCTTCTAGGTTTAGTAGGTCTAATGACCTATGCAATCATCTTATCCACTTTACTCAGACTAGCATTCTTGATCATTTTCACTCTCTGCTAGTCTTCACTAACATGTACCTTCTCTTTCAAAGGTTATCTCCTTTTTTTGGATCCACACTCACACTACCTCTTCCAAATATAATAAAATCTAGAAAACATCACATTTGATTTTACTATATATAGAGCAAACTTGGTAATAACATCATGGTCGGCCATTAGGCATGCCTTATCCCTTAAGGCATCTCTCAAAAAAATGCATGGCTTAATATAATCTTCATAGGCTGGACATAGAATCTATGGGTCATCCTTAAGTAGCTACACCTTTTAATAAGGCTCTTGTAGTTCTTATAGGTCTCATGTGATACCATTCACTCCTTTAGCACTCCATTGATAAAATTAAGAACATGAGACTAATTTCAAATACATGGGTTAACTCCTTATGTCCCCTTAGACATCCTCAAATGATCATAATACTCTTAGCTTACCTTTATGTATGCTTAAACAACTCAAACACTGATCTAGTGTACATAGTTACCATGAATGAACACATAGTTAGCTTCTTAAGCATTTTTCATACTTAAGATATATTGATCACACCTCTAAAATCTACACAGAGTATCCTCATGGAGTCTACGACATGTTTCAATATCTAACTCATCATGTGACATCAAAACAACATCAATAAAAGCTCAAATATCCTTCTCAAGTCACTTGTAAAATAAACACAAACACAGTCAATTTTTAGGATCAATATTTTGACTGTACATACTTCTAGGTATTCAAATTAGGTTCAATGGATGTGCCACAATGTCATGTTCATCTTTTATTTTTATAGCAATAACAAATTCAACTTCTATCAAAATAAATGGATAAAATATAAAGCTCTAGTTTTTCTATGTTAAATTCAAATATTTGAATTCAAATGATCATAATTAACCTTTGAACACAATGCTCAAATCCTATGAATCCTTAGCTTAGATTTAATACACCCCATCGATCTCATTTAATCTTTAACATATATTCTACCAATGTCAGATATTAAACCTCTATCACTTTGACCTCATCTCATGTAATCTCTAAATGTTGACTCAATGTGTTATGTCAATCTTTGTAGATCAACTAGGTCTTTAGTGATCAACACTCACTATTCAATTAATCTTTATGAATGCTCTATCATCATTGGATCATTATTTGATACCTTTTCTCAATCTTTAAACATTGTGCACCTATCCTCATCTCATTACCTCTTAACTTATTAGAGCCATATCAACCATTAAACTTGCTCCAGATTTAACACTTTCCAAAATGACTATGGGGACCCTATCAATATGCTTGAGTAGTCATTTGTGTACCTCAATAATTTTTTCTTCACTTACTTACAGGATCTCAATTTTAGACCAGATGATCTCCTCATATAGGATAATCTAACCACATGACACATAGCTCATAAAGGATTTGCATGTGTGATATATATCATCATTAAAGTGCCTTCTCAAAATCTTCTATCACAGAGCCAACTATGTCAAAACCTACCTGAGTGGCCAACTTTGAGCATCCATAACTTTAGTCATGCTTTAGTGCATGATCTCAAATTTATTTCAAATCAGTTATGATAAAAATTGAATAAATAAATATGAGAAATTTATCTTAACACCTTCACATGTGAAAGATATAAAATCATTAAAATTCTCACTTGACTCTTCTTGCCACACTACAAAATTGGCTAAGCATGGGAAAACATAGTCAAACTATCTGGAAGCCCATCTTTGCATATGCATATCTTTTCACATGCTACATCACATCATCTAAAAATTGGCACAAATAAACTAGGAATAAAAATAAACAAACCCATATGATAATTTTATCATGGCACCTCCACATGTATAAATTTTGACCTCATCAATAAGCTTACTTAGCTCTTTCTAGCCATATTACAAATTTGGTTGTGGGTTGGCTGAGAAGACAAATTTGCACCCTCATATCTTTAACTATGCTTATATGCATGACTTGAGATATGGCATATAATAACTAGGGACTAATGTGATCACAACCATATGACCCACTCCCCTTGACTCCTTCCCACATGGCAATGGTGATGTCATCAAGCTACCTACTTATATTTTCTACCACTAGACCCAAAGTGTGTAGTTAAAAATAATGATGAAATGGGTGAATTCCACTCATGCACATAAGTATTCAAAGCATTCTTGAATTTTGATAGGACCAATTAACCCTCCATAATGAAAAAAACTTGAATAATTTAAGAACCACAAACCTTTAAATCTTTTTGAATCTTTATTTGACCACCCATTTGGCTCATTTAACATATTAAGAATCCTTATACCTCAAATTATAAGGTAAACTAATTTTCTAGTATAGCCAAAAATCCTAGAATCTCAAGCAAGGTTAACAAACCTCTTTCTTGTCAATGCACACCTAGGGACATCCATCAAACGTATCTAAACCAATATTTGAGCTTCCATACCTTTGGGGAACCCATACATCATATAACCCATTTTAGGCCTACTTTCCCTTAAGCCAAAAAATGGAAAAATTGAGAGCACTAAAAAATATTCAATTGGTACATACATACTTTCAACACTTGGAACACACCACAAAAAAATGAAAATACCTTTCTGATCACCAAAAACTTCTTTGCATATTCATCAATCTCATTAATCCACCTATAACCACCCATTTTGACCCTATACTATATCTCCTTCACAAACCTCTAGATCAAACACATGAACTTGTTGTTTCCCATTAACCAAATACCTTATCTAATTTTAATTATCATATTGATCACACAAACTTACTTCTCCACACCTTCTTTCTTAGATTCAACTAATCAGTCCTCTGATCATAGGACTTAAATAATTACAAACCTCCCCCTAACTTCATGCTTTATCAAAAACATGACATCTTCAACTAGTCTTCAAATACTTTATACCAGAGCATCCAAACCATAATCAACAAGATAACTCCTTCTCAATTTAATACCACTGAGATTTTTCACAAGATTCTTTGCTCTAACAAAATATTTATAAAAGGAATGCACAATCATACCTTATTTTCATACCTTCTCACCAAACAATATATGATAGCCACCAAGCTTCCTCTGACTAACAAGTGTCTCCTTAAAGCCTAGACAGAGACACCCCTTTGACATAATGAGACTAAAATTCCTAAAACTTATGAGACTCCCATATCTCCATATCTTTCTCTGATTTACAGTCCTACTTGAGTTTAAATGAATCCTTGACTTCATTATTTTCTTTGAATTTATCAGTAAATGTTGTCAATAGAAACTCTTAACTCTCCTTCATTTTTGAACCATTTTCCACCTTGGCAAACAATCCATTAAGACTCTTGGACTCAACAAGGTTAGTCTCATTAGTCTTTAATTCCTTAGTTATCCATCCATAGTTTGACTCTTCTTATCTTCTTCAACCATCTTACCTACTTAATCCTTGAGCTTATCTTAATTTTCAACATATCCTTCTAGATCAACTTTATTATTAACCTTATGATTAGATGAATTGACAATGATTAACTTTGGATTTTATTCCCAAGTTTGTACTTTCTCAAACCTTCTAGGATATTTATATTCTTTAACATACCTTGAAGACCTCTTAACATTATTTGGATAGAGTCTATCAATATGTCCACTCTTATTACAACTAAAACTTATAAAATCTTTCATACTTTTTGACAAATTTGAACTATGATCAATCTTTGGCCAAAGACTCCTTCTATCATAGCTCCATGAACATCCATACTTGACTAACTTCATTATATGTCCCTTATCTTTATAACCATACTTATTACATGTATAATAATGAATATTAAATAAACTAGCATACCTTGAAGCATTTGGTTGTGTAACAAACCTTCTTGCATTTATCTTGACCTGATCTAACTTATTTTGATCTTCTTTAATATTTCTTATCTTAACAACAAATTTCTCAGGATCATGCTTCAGTGAATCCATCTTGATTTCTAGTTGAATGTATTCATCCTCTTTATCTATTATACTTTAAATAGTAGACATAAACTAAACTTTGAGAACTTGAGTAGTCTCCTTATCACTATTAGCTTCTTTAGCCAAGCCATCCTTTATTTTTCACATTTTCTCTATCAAAATTCCTTCAAGATAAATGGCTTATGCTTCAATACCTTTGATCACACACCTCATCTTGTAGTTCATCTTCATCTTCTCCTTTAGTTCACCAAGTGTACTCATAATATTAGATTCTAGATTAATTTCTTCTTCCTCGCTATCATCTTCTCTACTATTATGAAAAGCTTATTTAGCAAACATGATGTCCTTTTCTTTTGAACACAAACTTGTCTTGGCATCTACTAGATGAACCTTAGGATAATTGATAACACTCTCATCCTCTTTTTTATTTTTATTTTAAATTACATATCTATTCTTCAAGTACTTTGATGACATCCTTCCCCTATTGATTTTCTTTCTCTAACTACTTATCCATCTTTGTACCTATTCAAAATCACCTTTAAGCTATTAGGCTTCCTCCAAAGGACCCACTCTAATACCAATTATTAGAGGTACAATCACTAAATGGTGGAGTGAATCAATGATATTAGATATTTCAACTTTATTTCTAATCCTTCCAGACTCTTAATCAGTTAATACATACTTTCATGATGCATACACATCATTCATAATAATGACTAAGAAAGATAATTTAATATCAAGCACATAATGCATGGCATACGTGGGAACCTCTTACATAATTAAACCCACTTGAAATTATAATTAAACTATTATATTATAATAATAAGATCCAATTTATATCATATATAAATGATCAAGGAACTATAATATCTATTTAATGAGACTACAATCCCACAAGGTGCTTCCATACTTGTCTAGCTTAGTTGTAACAAGAACTAGACCTTTTAGCAAGTCTCACCTTGTAAGGATGTTGTAACCACCTTAGATGATAAGATGCTAGAATAAAACCTATAAACACATCCACCTCTAACCTTATCTCTACAACACTTGATAATGGACCTATGCTTATCAATTTATCAATGTATCCAAAGCCACCTTTTGGATCACACAACACTCCCTATTGGGAAAATCACATTACATAATTGAACCAATACACAATGATCAATTATGACATATTAAATATCCCAACTAACCCCACTCTTAAACTCTACACACTTAATACATACTTCATATAAATAATTCTATCATATCTTCAACTACATGACTAGATGGTCATACACACAGTGCACACATTGATTTGTCTCTTAGATCAACCACCAAGCTCACACAGTCTTCACCTTGCCTTTTGTCACACTCAAACAATAAGATCACTATCCTATCAAAAAAATTATGATCAATAGGTCATATAAGTAGTCCTAAAACTAATTTTTTCATCAAATCATCCATAGGGCACTCTACCACTCCTTTGATCCATAATTCACACACACAAGCCTTTCTCAAATAGGCTCTTGAGCATACTCACCCATTCTAGCTCTTCTAGGCTTATTAGGTCTAATGACCTATGTGATTATCTTATGCACTTTTCTCAAACTATCATATTTTATCCTCTTCACTCTTTATTGGTCTTCACTAACCTATACCTTCTCTTTCAAAGGTTATCTCCTTCATTTGGCTTCACGCTCACACTTCCTCTTCCAAGTCTAACAAAATCTGGAAACCATCACATTTGGTTTTACTATATATAGAGAAAACTTGATAATAACATATTGGTCAACCATAAGGCATGCCTTAGCCCTTAATTCATCTCTTACATGAAGACACAACTCAATATAATATTCATAGGTTGGCCATAGCATTTATGGGTCACCCTTAAGTAGTTACACCTTTTAATAAGGCCCTTGTAGCTCTTATAAGTCTCATGTGGGCCTTTTCACTCTTTTATCACTCTATTACATGGGTTTACTCCTAATGTCCAATTTAACATCTTTAAATGATCACAATCAACTTGTATCACCTCTATGTATTCTTAAACAACTCAAACACTGACTAGTGCACACAATTTTGATGAATGAACACACAATCAACTTCTTAATCATTATTCATACTCAAGATAGATTTATCACACATCTAAAATCCATACAAAACATCTTAATGTAGTCTAAAACATGTTCCAATAGGTAATTCATCATGATACATCAAAATAACATCAATAAAAACTCTAATATCCTTCTCAAGTTACTCTCAAAACAAGAACAAACACAAAGTCAACTTCCAAGATCAATATCTTTGACTATACTCACATTCAGATCTTTAGATTAGGTTCAATGGATGTTACATGGAGTCCTCTTCATCTTTGCTTTATATAGAAATAAATTTTTTGATTTCTATCAAAAGATATGGACAAAATATATAGCTCTAGGTTTTCTTGTGTTAAATTAAAATATTTGAATTCAAACAGTCACAATTAACCTTCAAAAATACTGCTTGAATCTCATGAATCCTTAAGTCAGATCAAATACACACCATCAATCTCATTCAATATTTAACATATATTCCATTAATGTCAAATGTTAAACCTCTATCACTTTGACCTCATCTCATGGAATCTCTAGATGTTGACTCAATGTGCTCTATCGATCTCTATGGATCAACCAGGTCTTTAATAATCAACACTTACTATTCGATCAATCTATATAAATGCCCACTCACTTTTGGATCACTATCCTATACCTTTACTCATTTAATAAACATAGTGTACTTATCTTCATCTCACTTCCTCCTAACTTATTGGAGCCATGCTCACCATTGATCTTGATTGAGCTTTAAAATTTTCAAAAAATACTAAGTTTGGGGACCCTATAAATATGCCTAAGTATCCATTTTTGTACCTCAATAACTTCTTTTACACTTACTTGCATGATATCAAATTTGGAGTAGATGATATCCTCACATAGGAAAATCCAATTATGTGACACATAGCTCTTGAAGTCTTTGCATGTGTGAGATATATCATCATTAAATTGCCTTCTCAAAATCTTCTATCATGGAGCCAACTATGTCAAAACTTACCTAAGAGGTGAACTTTAAATATCCATAACTTTTATTATGCTTTAGTGCATGATCTCAAATTTGGTGAAAATCATCTATACTAAAAATAAAACAAACCCATATGATCAATTTCTCTTGATACCTTAACATGTGAAAGATATAACATCATAAAATTGTTCTCTCAACTCTTATTTCCACACTAAAAAATTGGTCGAGTATGGGAAAACATAGTCAAACTACCTAGGAGCCCAACTTTGCATATGCATATCTTTTGATGTTCTACATTACATGATTTGAAAATTAACACAAATAAATTGGTCAAAAAAATTAATAAACTCATATGATCATTTTGTCTTGGCACCTCCATGCATTTGAATGCTAACCTCATAAACATGCTTACTCAGTTCTTTCTAGCCATATTGCAAATTTGGTTAAGTGTGGGAAAAATATGAATTATGACTGAGAAGCTAACTTTGTACCCTCATATCTTTGTCTACACTTCAATTCATGAATTGATATTTGGCACATAAAAAATAAATACTAATGTGATCAAACCATATGACCCACTCCCCTTAACTCCTTCCCACATAGTAATGGTGACATCATCAAACTACCTAGTTATATTTTATGCTACTAAACCCAAATTATCCAGATGAGAATAATGATTAACTAGGTTAATTACACTCGTGAAAATAAGCATTCAAATCATATTACCCCTTTCACATTCTCAAATCACCATACTCAACCTTGATCCTTTCTAGTCATGTCAATACTAAAGATCAACCAACCATACATAAAGCACACTAGAACAAGCACATTACACACTTTGTCATTGTCATATATACTATTAATGAACTTCATCCACTTACCATATAACCTTTATGAAATCACAATAACATCATCATGATAACCCTACAACATGATCAAGATCTAACAATCGGTGTGAGCTTGAATACTAACACATGAGATCTAACGGTTCATATTGGAGTCAAACAAGTCAAAAGGTCTAGAGGTTTAAGCCTTTTAAAGAGACATAAGTTGGACAAGATTTTATAGTGTGGATAAATCACATAGAAATCCAATGGTACAAGGTTGACTTTTAGGAAAGTGGGTGCAATGAGATCTAGGGTCCACATTGCATTGTTCATCTTGATCCAATGGAGTGAGATGAGTCAAAAGGGTCAAGAAGCTTGATAAACCACTACATGGTGTAAGCTCATAAAGTAGTAGGCTAACAATAGTATCTTGAGATCAACATGAAATTAACAAGTGGCATGAACATGTTTATAGTCATATAAAATGTCCAAATTGGTATTTTGAGTGTGGATTGGAACACCACATCCATAGGTCTTATGACCCTTTTAGACACCTTTTTACTCATTACTACTCATCTAAAACCTTCTAAATGGTCATTATACCTCAGCTAGATAGTATTTCCTATGCCAATATTGTTCCCTAGGTCTCGATCCTATAGGATAAGAGTGCTCCATTTAAACAATAATGCCCCATAGAGAAGTTCCTTATTATTTAAAATCTTGTCCATTTAAAATTTAAGCCCCAATGGTCATTTTAATCTAGTCTTTATCCTAAATTAGGTTAGCCTCACATGAATAAATTTGACCCATGACCCAAATTTTCCCTATAAAATCCCACTCAAAGCTCATTTACAAAGGAGGTGACCAAACTTACAAAGCAAGAAAGAATAAAAACAAATCACTAAGGAAAACTTCCCTATTCTTTGCACATAGTCACCCAACATAGCTACAAACCTACTCAAATCCTCATACCAATCCCTAGCCACCTAAAACACTATCAATTTGGCATTTTCATTTGAATCACACTATTGTACAAAGTACACTAGGTGGGAGAACTACATAAAACTTGATCCCTCTTGGACTATTGGTATGTAGGTAGCGTGCCCACATAAGCAGTGTGGATTTTTATGTTTAGTACATATTTCACACTAACCCCCCTCTTTCTCAAGTGACTCAAATGTTGTTTTATCAAGCATGATAGAAGGTTAGGGTTTAAAGACAAAATAAACTCCACAATAAGTTCTGTTGGCAACTAGTGCTCAATTTTTCATAAGCATTCTCACATAAACACAATGTAACTATCTAGAAAGTTTCAAGTCTCTGTAATTAGCTTAGACAATAGTAGTAGGACCTAAAAACAACACCAAAAATGAAAGCATCTACTTTTTAGTGATCCTATCCTTTGGCCCAATGAAAGCTAGATTCAGGTTTATGACACCTTCCTAGTCTAACATAGCCATTTCCAACCTTTGTATCATCTATCTTAGTCTATTTTATATATAAGTTATATTTATTCTTATTTATTTATATTTTTAGAAAGGTGAAAAAGAGAAATAGTTGCACAAATTAAGATTGTATTTATTTCTATATTTTGCACTAATTTATTAATCTAGACCCTCAATTAAAATAGGAATAAAAATCCATTATTCCAAAAATAATTTTAAATATTTGGTGAACTCAACTTACTTTGTTTGCACACAAAAATTCTAAAAACCTTAGGGAAAATTCCTTGCTAATTTTAGCAATATTCTTCTGATTTTTCCAACATATATAAATCAAAATTTCATATTTAATTTTTAAAATTCATCATAGTAATTTTTAAAATCTTTTCTTTAAAACCCTAGTAAAATATACTAAGTCTTTATATTTTTGGAGGTATCACCTTACATGTTAGTGAGCTTCATATCCTTTTTATTTATATTCCAATTTTATATTTTTAGGACATTACATTTATTTTATTCGGTACTTTCCTTCCATCGCATTTTTATTATTACAACTTATTGAAAAATATTCAATCCACTTTCACTTTGTTTTCCTAATTTATCAATGGCCCAATATGCCATCTTTGATGAAACCGATAAGAGGGAACTTCAAGACATTTTAACTAAAAATACTAATATGCAAGATGATATGTTTAAAATACTACAATAAGAACAACAAAAATCAAACAATGGTCAATCCTCTCAAAACATAGAATAACCAATTACAAATGACACTATAGAGGCAACTATGTGTCAATAACCCCCTATAGGTGCCCAACCTTCCTATGTGGCACCACTAGTTATAGCTAGTTGTAGACACCGAAAGTGTGTCGACTCCCCTGGTCATTCCTCATCTTATTCTTCTTCGCCTATTGAACCCTTGTCGATCACTTGTTCCACCAACCTTGACCCTGGCAGCATGTAAAAATGAGCACAGAGCTAAAGCTAGACTCTATCCCCATTATACATCTGCCGACGACGGTCTTTACCCAGCCGATGTCGCCGACGTCGGTCACCTTCCCGTTATCCGTTATCAGTTACCATTCGGTTTCCCGAAACGGTTGACGAACCATCTCTGGAACCGTCCCCTGCCTTCATCAACCTCCGCCAACCATTCGAGACAAGATCCACGGACGCTATTCGAAACGCTGATCAATCGAACCCCGAGCAATCATCAACCTGCGAACTTCGACATCAACACTCTCGGCATCAACCAATCTGCACAGACAACTGACACTATGGCTTTCATCCCATCTTCTGGCAGGTAAGTATTTATTCTGTTTATTTTATTTCTTTCTTAGTTATTATTTATCAGTTCTGTCATCCCGATTCTTCAAACCCCCCAGACTCTGTTCAGACCTGTCTCGACTCTCCCAGACCCTGTCCCGACTCTGTTCAGACCTGTCTCGACTCTCCCAGACCTTGTCCCGACTCTGTTCAGACCCAGCATCCCTCGTTTACATCCCTGCCCCTGTCCTGACTCTCTTAGACCTTGCCCAGACCCTGTCCCGACTCTCTCAGACCCTGTCTCGACCCTGTTCAGACCTTTTCCAGAACCTGCCCCTACCAACGCCGGTCATTACCCCGACCGACGACGGCACCTTAACCGATGTCGGCACCTTCCTTAACCGACGCCGGCACTACAGAGACCGACGCCGGTGACTGTGCAGAACAGTGCTGCATATCAGGTACGCTCTTTTATTTTCTGTCATTTATTTTTGTTATTTTATCTTTCATTATTATCTACTTTCGTCCAATATTCTACTTTTTTATCAGTGGGTTGATATCCTTCTAGGGAGTCTTCGTACTTCCAGGATCGGGCGTTCGCCTGACAGCCCACCATATCTTTGACTAACGTTTTTCTGTGTTTTAGCCTTTTCTTCGCATGTGTCATTCCTCCACAACAAAAGAGGAGAATCTTTCAACGTCTGATTTCGGTGTGCACGACTTTATCAGGTACTTCTATCCTTGACCATCTTTTAGTTTCTTATTTCTTCTTTTGAATGTAGAAAGCAATTTTGCATTAGAAACATTTCTGGCACGCCCGGTGGGACCCTAGGTCCTCCTTGGGTTCTTTCTTTCTTTCGTTCATTTAGGTGCATTAGGTTTTTTCCTTTTCGCCTCCTTTCGTCTCTTCTTAAACGACATCATAAGCAGGACTAAAACGAACATTTCTTTCTTTCTTGCACTTCTAGACTAGTTAAAACTCATATTCTTCGACTCATTCTCCATTCGTCTTCATACGAACAAACATTTCGACTTGGGCATTAAAACACTTTGCATTCATTTCTGATTGCCTGCATCTTTTAGACCACACATAGTAATTAAACCGCATATTGAATTAATCTAGATCACTTGATGTTACACGACCATACCACCTGCACAAAACAAACATTTTAACTTACCTGAGACAAGGCCCGACTGAGATTTCATCCCCCAGCAGATACCTTACCCATCCCGGTGACCCTACTTGGATTTCATCACCAAGGGGGAAGCCCACTCCGTTCTCTGGCAGAGTCTAAACTCTAGGCGAGGTATATCTTGGCTAAGTGAAACCAGCTAACCACTGGAATCGTGAAGTGAGGGGAGCTTGCTCCTTAGCACCAGGCCGCGTACCAGACCCTAACACAGACTTCTTGAGCACCATAACAAAACCCGAAACCATCCATAGACTGTTTCTTCTAGGACCTGACTCACAAAACCAACCTTCCACTACACACATTCTAAGGCATAAGCCACTATAATCCTAATAATTTACTTCTAGGGTTTTAGGATCTGCTTGTGTCTTCATCTTTTGGTTCTTATCTGCTTGTTTGAGCTTGTGAGGACGTTCTTTCTTGCCTTGAATGGTTCTGACACGTAGTCAAACCAAGGCTCTTCTTGACCACGCTAGCCATCAATCACTTTCGCCTACCCCGTCTATAAACAATCATATAATGGAGTTCTACTCGAAGACCGAAAGAATTCCTACTAGACTATCTCCATCCCAGACGCCTATCATCCCAGAAGGGGACCAAGATATTACAAGATTCTTGGACCTCAATACCGTAGCCTTCCAAAACTATCTTGCAAGAAAACCAATGCGGGACCTTTTAGGCGACGTGGCGACGACATCAACACCGTTTGCCACCCAACCTTTTACGACTCAACCTTTCGCCTCAACCATTAACCCGACCATGGCCTATATGCAAAGTTTGGCCTCCTCGTCTATTTTTAGACCAACCTCCACCGGGGTTTCGTTACCCCCTCAACCACCTGCAATTCAACCAAGTTCTACATCATACCAAAACTTGATTATCTCGACCCCTCACACTCTTGCACCTATATATGCAGGAGTGCCTACCTCGCCCTTTGTCAATGCCATCACACAACCTCCTTTGGTGGTATCTAGTCAGCCTATACCCTCGACCTTCATAACCCAACCACCCTTAACCTCTACTTCTACCCCTGCGACTAGTCATCCGTACATTGTACAACCGACTATGTCGCACGCCTCTTCTAACCTCTTTCAAGTGCCTTACAACCTAGGGGCGCTCAACCCACCAATCCGTTAGCAGATCTTATCAAGATGCTGGTGGATAAAATGTCCCGTCTCGAAGCTTCTATCTCCGGTTCAAGTAATGTCTCTTCATATGACCAGATTTACAACGAGCCCATCCACCCTTCTGTCCCTCTCCGACCATACCCCAACCATTGGGAGCTTCCTAAATTCACTCGCTTTCAGAGTAAGGAAGACCCACAATAACATCTACGAGCATTCAGACATGTCTGTTACCTTATCGCCCACGACGATGCTTTGCTCTTACGCACGTTCCCTATGTCCCTTTCTGGCCCTGCCCTTGACTGGTATAGTTCTCTTGCCAGACATTCTATCTTTTCATTCATCCAACTCGCCCAACTATTCATTGACCATTTTTATATCAATATCACTAAACAAGTCTCAATCACAGACCTTTACTCCATCAGACAGTTTGACGATGAATCAATCGTCGATTTTGTCGCCCGTTGGAGAAGCTTGATCAACCAGCTCTCCTTCTCCTTGCCTCAACCCGAGCTCATTGAGCTCTTTTCCCGAGCATGTGTCAGTCACATCTCGTCCACCTTGCGGGTTCAAACATTCCACACTTTCGACGAGGCCTTCACCATGGCCCGAAAGCTTGAACTCCACGCCATTGAAGAAAATAAGGTCAAATTGTGTAACACTAACACAAGAGCCAATGATCATTCTTCTTCCAGACCTTCTTCTACCCACTCTCACTCCAAGGAGTTGGCAAACACTGTCATCTTTAGACCATCATCTTCAACAATAACTAACCGCTCATCATCTTCAACATTAGACTACATCAATAAACATTTTCAATGTCAATCCATACAGCGTCAATTCACTCCAATTAGAGAGTCATATGCCTCTGTCTTGGATAAACTCGTCAAGCAGGGGGTCCTCAATCTCCCTCCAATCTGACCACATCAATTCGACCCCTTAACACCTATCCCTGCATGGTACAGGGAGAACCACTTTTACAACTATCACCGTGTCAAAGGCCATGACACGGATCACTGTCAAACTTTCAAAAACATCATCCAGGACATGCTAGACAAGGGGAATCTTATTTTAGATAACTCAAACGCACCGCCCAACCAAAACCTTGACATCTTCAAGCAACCCTTTTCTAATCACCCGCCTACTCAAGACAACGTCCAAACCATGACCAATGACCCTCAAGACCATGATATACACACGGTCGACACTATCTTTTCTCTTATCCCTGACCAACCTTTCTCACAGGTGGAAGACCTTTCTTCCCCTATACCTCCTCCACAGGGTGAAGAACTTTCTTCTCCCACTTGTCCTCCATCAACTTCTCCCATATTGGAGGACGCTTTGACCACATCAACACCAGCTGCCTCGCCTTCATCCTTATTATCATCTATAGACGATCATACCTTTTTGACTCCCCAACCACACACAGAAGCCATGACTACTCCAGAGCTCTTTCCACTTAAAGAGCCCACACCTTTAATCCCTTCTCCATCGAGAGAAAAACCATCCACATCTAAATCCAAACCCGCGTAGGCGTCCATCATGCCCAAAGAGATTAAACCTCTTGGTGTTCGCCCCACATCTAATCTTGCCTCGCACAAAGGTGGCCCTCAACCCAAACCAAAGAAGGCTACTAAACCACACTGGAGGCCTCCTCCCCTATCTTCGTCATTACCTTCAATCTTGGGCCCACATCCGTCTACTTTACTCAGAGTGCTTCTTACTCCCATACTTCACAGAGGTAAGTCACCTCCATTATTCTATCAACCCGTCAGACATACCTCCTTCCAACCATCGACCAATGCCTCCTTCACCTCCCAAACCAATGTCACCAACCCTCTCTGCAATAAAACATCCTGACCCATTAGCAGGTTCATATGCCTTGCTCTTACGGCAATTATTACAGTCCTCTCGTCTCTATCTCCCGCCTCTTAGACCATATCACTCTCTGGGACCAAAACCACCATGGTTCGATGACACTCGCATTTGTGCGTATCATCGCACGCCTGGGCACGACACTGACCATTGTCATGCCCTCAAGGTCATCATTCGCCAATGTCTAGGGAATGACACCTCTCTTCTCGACCACGTTATCAACAAACCTTCAACACCACCCCACTCATCAACTCTCAGATCAAGGCCATCTTGGTTCGACAACTCTAAATTATGTCATTATCATCACACTCCGGGACATGACACCGAGCGTTGTTGCGCTCTTAAAGCTGTCATTCGTCACCACTGAAAAAAGGATTCCTTTCTTATCAAGGATCTTCTTGACCCCCCCTTTGACAAATTATCAACACCAACCCATACCTCTCCAACCTCGTCATCTAAATCGGGATCTCCACGACAGACTAAGGTCCCTTTGCCGCCTTTAACCCCTTTATTCGACATCAACACAGTCCATCTGACCACTAAACCTCAATCGACCTTAACTAATCCGTCAAACATTCTCCCTAGCCGCTGGGGGAATTCAACCTTCATCCAAACTTCGACCAATCTTTCAACACAGTCTCGACCACATATCAATCACTCTTTCAACTTAACCTCAACCAGACTAGCAACCAAACATTTAACCCGACCTCAACCAAACATTCGACCCAACCAAAGACCAAATACCAACCAATCAACCCTCGACCAACCATTGACTAATTATCAAATGACCAAATCTCAACCAAACATTCAACCAACCTTTTTATCAAAACATTCAACTAGCCTCGATCAATCAACAACCATATCAACCAACTTCACATCCACTCATCAATCAACACCTAACCAATCTGGAAAGAGGCAAATTGGGGCAAGTTTGCTCCTAATTGACTCGGACCTTAACATACAAGCATGGCCTAGGGTCTTATTAGACCTTAAACCCCTTCTTTCTGTCTTGCGTCTTCGACCATTTCTACTGTTAGTCGAGTGTTCGATCACTTGACGTTTTACTTGAGCTCGTCCCTTGAGCAATCCTCGTCCTCTTAATCCTCATCCCTTTCAACCCTATTGCCCTTTAACAAGACCTCTACGACCCTTTTATGATGCACAGATGCTTTGTCCTAATAAATAGGGCGTCCTTGAGCTTCTACAGCCTTGTCCGTGACTCTAATTCCTATCAAACAATATACAAATCAAGATGTCAAAACATATCCATGGTCACTATATCAATGTCAAAATCAAAAAAAATAGACTGTTCCCTCGAAGGACAGCTGTACTATCATTGCTGTATTACTAGACTGATCCCTTGAAGGATAGCTAGGCCAACTTATCAAACATTATTAAACAAAAATCTAGACCACTCCCTCGAAGGATGGCTATGACTACTCTGGCAATAAACAGCATTATTTTAGAAGCTTCTCACATTGATCAGCTTCACAACTTGACCACCAAGCAAATGACATCTCTATGCAGGCTTCCCGCATTGATCAGTCTGCCCCAAAAAAAAAAAAAAAAAAAAAAAAAAAAAAACGAGTCACGGACTTGGCTTGTAGCTATCTCAGGGTCTCCTATAAAAAGGGGCAAAGTTATCTCTGCTCTTAAAATGGGTTACCCTCTTTCCTCCTCCTATTACTTGCTCAAGGGACTTCGAGCTCACTTTAATGTCTAAGTGATTCTATTACCGCTCTAACATAACTATGGTCAATGACGTCACGCATGAATGGGGCTCTTGGTTCTCATAACCCCTATCTATGCTATCTTTTTGGTCCTTGTCAATGAAAGAGCAATTCGCCTTCCATCTTCTTCTGCACTTTGGTCACATTCACAATTGACTCAGCTCAACTCTCTTTTCAGACCATCAACATGACCTACCCTGTTCACCCTAGTTTCTATGGACACCAATACACATGGAAACTATCGACTCGCCACAATTTATGTTCAGCATAAACCACTACTTGCTGAAGCATAAATAGACTTCAATTCATTTTTAGCATACATCCATCATGCATATGGAATATTGTTAGGGATGAAAAACCCCTCAATCAATGTTGCAGAATACACCATTTGGAAAAGGCTGCAACAATCTTTTTTTCCTCATCATTTCATCATAACCACGACCAATCTCTCAACTATTTTAACCACCTGTCTACCACTCGGACCCTTTGTCTGAACTACATTGGTCTGAGGCCCTTCCACAAGGGCTATGTAGGCAGCACTCAGATGACACGACTGTCTTCTGGGGTTAGCTCGACCATTCTCGTTTGTTCGTCTCTCTGATGGACAAACCTTCTTGCCTTCTTTTAACCATAACCTTGCCCTTCATCATGACCCATTTCCATCCCTTTGACCCTTCCTCCCTTCTAGGGAGAACTACATCGGCCTGAGGCCCAATCACTAGGGCTATGTAGGCAGCACTCAGTTGACATGGGATCTTCTAGGGTTAGCTCGGCCGCATCCTTTCATCCTTTTGTCCATTCATCCATCCCTCAACCACCAACCATTGGAGATCATGCCCATCTCCTCCGACCTCGACCACTTCCAAGACATTATTGCTTTGGTTGTTTTTGCATGTATGCTACCTCATGACTGGTTAGTAGAATTATGCGCAGACCTTTTTTGGACCCTCACAAGTATAGGATCGCAAGCCGGTTGATCCCTACTACTTGTGACTTTTTTGTGTTTCTAGGAGCACTTCCTGAGCCCGGGATACCTGGAACACGACGACCATTTGGAGCTTCAGCTTAGATTGAGTGACCCGATCAGCAGACGACTAAATGCTGGGGCCCGGTTACTTCAATTTTGGCACTCCTCGACCCTTGACCTGTGACACTTTGGCCTGACCATCTCATGCAGTGGTATGCGCACAATCACGACTTTTGCAGCGTTCACCCTCACCCCTTTTTCATCCACTCTTTGTCAAATCAGCACCCGATTCCCGGTTCCCTTCCCTCGACTCCTGCTTTGAGGGGGAATACCTCATCCTTACTCGGGGCATTTCGCTTCCTATTTTTGTCTTGCAGTTCATTCGAAGCAGTTCATTCGAACAACCAACAAGACGAAATCGACCTTATCCCTCACCTGGGGCACTCACTCCTATTTTTGTCTTGCAGTTCATCTAGAACAACCAATAAGACAAAAAGGGGCAAATGTAGACACCAAAAATGTGTCGACTCCCCTGGTCATTCCTCGTCTTATTCTTCTTCGCCTATTGAACCCTTGTCAATCACTTGTTCCACCAACCTTGACCCTGGCAGCATGTAAAAATGAGCACAGAGCTAAAGCTAGACTCTATCCCCATTATACATCTACCGACAATGGTCTTTACCCGGCTGATGTCGCCGATGTCGGTCACCTATCGGCTGACATCGGTAATCCTACCGACGTCGGTCACCTTCTCGTTATCCGTTATCAGTTACCATTCGGTTTCCCGAAATGGTTGACGAACCGTCTCTGGAACCGTCCCCCACCTTCATCAACCTCTGCCAACCATTCGAGATAAGATCCACGGACGCTATTCGAAACGCTGATCAATCGAACCCCGAGCAATCATCAACCTGCGAACTTCGACATCAACACTACGACATCAACACTCTCGGCATCAACCAATCTGCACAGACAACTGACACTATGGCTTTCATCCCGTCTTCTGGCAGGTAAGTATTTATTATATTTATTTTATTTCTTTCTTAGTTATTATTTATCAGTTCTATCATCCCGATTCTTCAAACCCCCCAGACTCTGTTCAGACCTGTCTCAACTCTCCCAGACCCTGTCCCGACTCTGTTCAGACCTGTCCCAACTCTCCCAGACCCTGTCCCGACTCTGTTAAGACCCAGCATCCCTCATTTACATCCCTTCCCCTGTCCCGACTCTCTCAGACCTTGCCCAGACCCTGTCCCGACTCTCTCAGACCCTGTCCTGACCCTGTTCAGACCTTTTCCAGAACCTGCCCCTACCGACGCCGGTCATTACCCCGACCGACGACGGCACCTTAATCGACGTCGGCACCTTCCCTAACCGACGCTGGCACTACAGAGACCGACGCTGGCGACTGTGCAGAACAGTGCTGCATATCAGGTACGCTCTTTTATTTTCTGTCATTTATTTCTATTATTTTATCTTTCATTATTATCTACTTTCGTCCAATATTCTACTTTTTTATCAGTGGGTTGATATCCTTCTAGGGAGTCTTCGTACTTCCAAGATCGGGCGTTCGCCTGACAGCCCACCATATCTTTGACTAACATTTTTCTGTGTTTTAGCCTTTTCTTCGCAGGTGTCATTCCTCCACAGCAAAAGAGGAGAATCTTTCAACGTCTGATTTCGGTGCGCATGACTTTATCAGGTACTTCTAGCCTTGACCATCTTTTAGTTTCTTATTTCTTCTTTTGAATGTAGAAAGCAATTTTGCATTAGAAACACTAGTACATCTTCACCTCTTGATGTGGCTACCCTTGTGTAAGAGATTAAATCTCTTCAATACAAGGTTCTACGTCTTAAGTAAGGTACCTCTAGACCAACATAGGATTTGGACTCTTTTGCTCTACTTCATATACCATTGACATGCCATATTGCTTTTACACCCTTACCACCAATTTTTGTTTAGCCCAAGCTCACTCTATATTATGTAAAAGGTGATATAGAGACATACTTGAGAGTTTTTCACATATCATGCTTGGACTATGTGCCAAATGACTGGTTACTAACTAAGATATTTCTATGGAGTTTAAAGGATTATGCTCTATAATGGTTCTATAGTCTACCAAATTAGTTGATCAAAACATTCAATCCTTTATCTAACATGTTCCTATCTCATTTTAGCATTAACATATGTGACAAAGTTTTTATTCCCAAGTTGTAAAATAGAAACAAAAGTCAAATGAGCATCTCATATATTATGTTCTTAGATATAAGACTATCTTGGATAAAATGACTATCCCCATGGCCGACCAAGAATTATAAGATATCTTCAAACAAAGTCCTCTACTAGCTTTGCATGTGTCAATAATGTTCAAAAAAAATTCATCCTTCACTGAGTTATGTCATACACTAAAGGAAAGGGAAGTCAAATTACTTTCAATGGAAAAACTCAAGTACACAAGCATATTAGAAATAAAAAATAAGAGTAATAGTAAATTTCCATACAAAGTAAAGGTTAATGATAGAAAAAGTCAAAATCAACCTATAGTTAATGTGGATTTAGAGCCCCTTCAATGAGTGGTTTTATTAGTACCTCCTCGGTAAGCCTTTACCAATATACTAGTATCTCTAGCTAGAGTCTTATAGCAACTATTGGAATGTAATGTCTTATCTCTCCCTCCTATTTAGGATGTTTATATGACAAATCCTATTCCATGTGGATATGATTGGAATTCATTCTTTAATTTTTATAGGGTACCAAGCTACATAATGAATAGATGCATCAATTTACAACACAATATATATGACTTAATAGATGACAACCTTATTGATCTTTGCACTCTAATTGAGCCTCCTTAGGAAAAAAAACACTGGACAAGGCTCTAAAATTTTTCTCATATCCTTTCACACAACATTAAAAACAATATATAGAGGGCATATTAGGTGTTCACCATGCATATCATTCACACCCTCCACCATCTACATACTACACCTTTAGTTGAGTCACATCCTTTAAGCAACATAATTGGTGTGTATAATTCCATAGAGCAGGAGATAGTTGAGGATGATTCATATTACTATATACTCTTTATCAAAGCCTACATTGATCCCCATCCCATTCATAGTGTTATTGTAGACAATGGATATAGTGTGAAAATGTACACTGACATTAATTTAGCATTTAGGATATTTAGAGTAAGATATCACCCCAATAAACATAGTTATCAGTGGATTCAATGGACACATATAGAGTTCATTGGGTGAGATTATCCTTCCTCTATAGGTTGGTCTAGCACATATGGCCTCACCATTTACCATTGTTCCTAGTGAAAGAGACTTTGACATGTTGTTTGGTTGACCATATATCTAGAAACTTCATGCAGTACCTTCTACATTTCATAGATGCATGAAATACATTCATGCTAATCACATTGTTATAGTTGGTGGAGTTCCATATGAGTTACCACTTTCCACTTTAGAGTCATCTCCTACTCCACAATCACTAATTTTATACCCTCCACTAGTTATATTTATTCTTCCCATTAAGATTTAGACAAAGTTAAGGCCTCCCTCGCCAGCATAGAGAGCTCATACACTTCCATAGAATCTTATCTTAGAGTGATAGTTTTAGGACTCTAGAAAATATCTAGCTATAATATTCACACCCAGGGTAGTCTCATTGAGGTCTCATGCCTCTACACATAGAGCACATTTTGAGAGAGATTATTCTAGTACTAGATGGGTCTCTAAGAGCCCCAAAATTACATCCACTTATCAGAGTTACAGGGGGACCCCATAATTAGTTTTCATTATAGATATTTCAAAGCAATTATAACATACACATCTTTTAGAGTCATAGTCTTATTCCTTCCATCATGCTTCAAAATCATGCACATCTCCTCTCCTTGATATAGGATACCATGATAGGGATTCTCTTATGAGACTCAATAGTTAGTATCATTTCTTCTCAATATTTCGTGTACATAATTCCTTAGCTTACTTGTACATAGTGTCTTTTTGCTTACTAGCTCAACTCAAAACACCAAAAATAATAAAAAATTTCAAAATACCAAAAGTAATATAACATGTAAAAATACAAAGACATTCAAATAACTCAAAAAACCAAAAATAATTCAATTTTATGCATTATCCATCCTTTACATTTCTACTACCATGATATACTTAGATTTTTGTTGTTCTATGCTATTGTTTATCAATTTACCTACATTACCATACTTCACTTGATCTTATTTGATTGTGTACAGTGATACCTAGATCCTTGATTGCTTCACTCTACCCATTGAGAAGGCATCCTAGTTTTACATTCAAGATATACATTGACATATATACTCATCAGTGGCATCTTATACATGTATACACTATCTAGGTTATGTAATTCCTACACCACACACTCTACTTATCATGTTCATGTGCATTACTTATTATATTACATAGATTATTCTATCAACACTCACTAGTATATAACACTTGTGTAGTTTTTAACATCTATGTAGTCTTGTACTACATGTTTTGCATACTTTCACTTCTTTCTTTGATAAGTTAGATGCGATAGTATTTTCAACATTTACATGCCTTATTTTCTTTCTTTGAGTAGTTAGATGTGATTGAATTTATTAGTTCATATTTTATTACTTGTGTGTGCCTTAGGACATTTGCCAATGTCCTTTGCTTATACTCTTGTATGTGCTTATGGCCCTCATATTAATCTTACTTGTTTAAAATTTTATGTGTATGTGGGATTTTTAACATGCCTTGTATTCTTTCTTTTCCTAATTTGAGTGACATGTGCCCATGTTCTTTATTTTTTTGGCCCCTTGGCCTCTTTTTTATACTTCTTGTTTCTTGCCTTACATGTTTGTTTTCTTGTTTGATTCTTAGTTGTTTACAATTCCATGATCAACATCATGCATTATCTTTCCTTCTTAGATGCTATTATGGACATCATGCTCCATCCCTCATTGAAAAATAACCAGATTTCCAATTTTTAGTTTAGTATACTACACATGTTATTTCATTATTACACCTATCTAGGCATACCCTTGTTGAACTAACAATCTCCACTACAAACTATGTTATACCTTGAGTCATATTTTAGATTATCATTGCCATATCAAGTACTTTGTAGCATAATACACTTGTAGGGTTCTTTATTTTGAGGGAATTCATTGTAGGGTCTTCATTCCTACCCTCAAAAGAGGGAAAAACAAATAGGGGTTTTGTCATAGAGATCAGAGCCCTCTACCATTCAAAATCAATTTTCAAAACACTTAGAACAATAATCAAAATTTAAAACATGTAAAATAAACCATAAAAATAGGGACAAACATAGAATAGTCATCAAAAATAGTAAAGGACAAGAGTTACCCATCGGACTATAATGCCCTATACTAAACTTTCCATTTTTTGATGCTCCTATCCAAATAGCCAAAAACTAAGAATTTTTAGAAACAGATATAAAGGTAAGGTCAATTATAGTTTTATCAACTATAGTGTAGTTTAGATTATATAGTTTTATTATAATTTTACTTAGATTATCTAAATATAGGGGGCCTCATGCATGACATGATGGTTCTCACTTCTAGATTAGAATCCATGTTACAAACACCAATGATTGAGGGAAATGTGCACAACATATTTTCCTTATTTTATTTCTAGTTCATTGTATTACCTAGGTATTCTTAGTAGTTATGTGCCTTATTCCATATATAGGTGTTTGACATCATTTTGGAGTGGCTTTCATATAAGCCTGGTTCTTAGTTTCAAAGTGGCTTTTATACAAGCCTAATCTTTACTTTTTAAAGTGGCCAAGATTGGCCTAGTTTTTAGTACATATTAAGCTATCCACGTCAAATGATTACATTATAGAGCATTCATGGGCTTGATGAGCCATTCCATATGACACACATTCATACCAGTATCAATTCATAGTTCACTTAGTGGGCAATGATGGAGCTAAATGACTAGCTAGCCTTTGTATTCTTGAGCCACCTACTTAGAGGGATTAGACACATAATCCAAACATTGATTTACATATGCATGATCACATAGCTTCACTACATAGTGGATGAATATGGACCTAAAGGGCCAACCTTTGTATTCTTGATACACCCTTGAGGAATTGAGCACTTATCTTCATTTTTGATATTACTCTCCATAAAACACATACTAAACATAACTCAACATCATAATAGGTTTTGTATTGGTTTGAATACCTGATGAAGTGTATTCATTCCTATCTCTTCCTCTCTTTCTTACCTAGCTTTTGTAGATTTTTATTTTAAACATATTGTGTATAGTAAGAACTGATGTACTCCTTATTTTTTCTTATAGATTTATGCTTCACAATATGTTCTCTCTACGCACACTCAACATCACACATATTCATGGCCTTCAACCTTATAGGTAAGTTTAGGTATGTTGTCTATTTTTCATTTATCCTAGTATTTCACTTTACTGCATCATTAGAATAAAGCTAGGGTAAATGTCATCATATAAAATGTCCAAATTGGTAGTTTGAGTGTGGCCTAAGACACCCCATCCATAGGTCCTTTTTGTATGCTCTTTTGACCCTTTTAGACACCTTTTTGATCATTTCCATTCATCTAAAACATTTTAAATAGTCATTCCACCTCAATAAGATAGTATTCCTTGTGTCAATCCTATTTTCCTAGGTCTTGAGCTTGTAGCATAATAACACCCCATTTGGAATATAGCACCCTATAAAGAACTGTCCTATTTTTAGTGGTCCTATCCATTTACACTTTAAACCCTAGTGGCCATTTTCATTTGGTCCTTATCTTTAATTAGGTCAACATAGCATGCATACATCTAACCCATGACCAATTATTCCCTATAAAATCCCACTCAAATCTCATTTATAAAGGAGGTGACAAAACTTACAAATTGAGAAAGAATACAAACAAATCACTAAGGTAAACTTCCCTATTCTTTGTACACAGTCATCCAACACAACTACAAACATACTCAAATCCTCTTACCAGCCCTAGCCACATCAAACATTATCAATTTGGAATTTGCATCTACATCACAGTATTACACAAAGCACACTAGGTGGGATAACTACATATGGCTTGATCCCTCTTCAAAGTATTGGTATGTAGGTAGCATACACACATAAGTGGTGTGGATTTAATGTTCAATACATCTTTCACACTAACCCCCCTTTTTTTCAAGTGACTCAAATGTCATTTTATTAAGCATGATGGAGGTTTATGATTTGAAGACAAAATTAGCTCCGCAATGAGTTCCATCAACAACTAGTAATCAATTTTTCTTAGGCATGCTCACATAGGTACAACACAACTACCTAAGAAGTTTCAAGTTTGTATGACCAGCTTGGATAATAGTGGTAGGAATGAAAAATAGTACTAGACACCAAAGTGTCCACCTTTTGGTACTCCTATCCTTTCACCCAATGAAAGCCAAGTTCAGGTTTACAACACCTTCCCAATCTTACATAACCATTTTAAACCTCTGTATTAGTCATCTTAGTTTATTTTCCATTTATGTTATATTTCTTCTTATTTATTTCTATTTTTAGAAAGGTGAAAAAGACAAATAGTTGCACAAATCAAGACTATATTTATTGCTATATTATATTAATTTATTAATCTAGACCCTTAACTAAAATAGGAATAAAACTCCATTATTCCAAAAAGAAGTAAAATAACAATAGGATCCTAAGATCAATGTGGGATTGACAAGTGCAATGAGCATGTTCTAGATGGTAGAGGATTTATGGATTAGATTGGTTCACATCAAGTAGATCAACAATGAGATGATTCAAAAGATCAATGATCTATGTTAGTTTTTGATGGTCAATCAAATGAAGGTGAGCCTAGGTGACTTGCATGAAGTTTGACAAAGCAATTTTTAATGGAGTAAGGTAAATAAAAAACATGGAGTTGTGTTCAAGCATGGTTGAGTTTGAACTAAAGCAAACATTCTTAAGGACACTACCAAGGTAGATATGTATACCTTAACAACTTTATCTCCAAGAGCAACTACATTAAGAGTACCCTTCTCTCCATTTTGCATGCCATAAAAAACTAGTAAAGATCAATTAACACTAGGAAAAATATCTAATAGATTGATTTGATTATTATAATTTAATTAATTTTAGAACCTAGCTTAGAACAACTTGATCCCTTCATTACAAACATCAGGGAACAACAATGAGGGGATAATGTAACTGTGCAATGGGATGAAGTAACCTATATCAATCAAAAGGTTTGAATAATAATAATTTGTAGAGGTGCTTGTAACCATAGCTCAAATTGATTCAAGCCTATTGATTCCTCTTTTGGCACCAAGATCTCTAAATGCCCTTTCTTCTATGAATATAGACTTGAAGTTATTGTTAAGTATCCATTAGGTTTGTATGACTAAAGTCTATCAAAAATTATATTCTAAACCTCTTAGAGTAATGAATAGATAATTTTTTAGTTGTTTACTACTATATTATTAGTGTTTTACATTTGTTTGATATGAAAAAGTGGTTGTAATCTTCCCTTTATAGGTCCAAGTTTAACCTAAGTGCTAATAAAATTTTCTCATAGGTCATCTAGAGTGTCTCAAGGTTAATGTCTCAGGTATATAGTGGGTATTTGACTATAAATGCTTTTAATTAAACCTTACCCTCATTTCCTTCCAACCTAAGTTCATCAAATCAACATCTAGGTGAAACACTATTACTTGGAAACCATTGTAGACACTGCATTAACTATATTAATAGTCTATTAGCGTACTAATGATTCCAATATTGAGAGTGGATCTTTGAACATTTGGTGAATCACCTCCTTTAGAGTAAGCTCAATTCATGCATTCTTTAACTCTTTTCCCCATTAGTAATTAGTTGGTATAGATAATAACATTTCAAGATACATTTAGGGAGCTAACCCTTAAATCTAGAGGCTCATATCTAATATTGGTACACCCACATACCTAGAAATGTTCCCATATTTCCTAAATATAAAATAAGATTTAACAAATTCTTCTAGGGTGTAATATTTGGTGATAATAGTTTTGGCATGCCCAGTGGGATTTATTGTCTTCAAGACAACTTGAAAAAATGAATGTTGGTCTTGACAACATCAACTACAAATTAGTGTGCTACTTAGCATTTGATGACTCCATGGTAAATCTAGTTTAAGGCCATTATTTTGTTATAAAAATGCCTTCATAATTCATGGTTCTCACTAGGTCATCCTCTACTATAAAATTCAAGCCCATTAACTCACCCATTCAACCTGGAATCCCTCTTGAAGTTTATTATCCACAACCTAATCTACCCTTTGAAGAATGAGTAGATTTTGTTAGAGAGAAAGAGGTTGAAGAGGCTAAATAAATTGAATATATTGAATAAGAAGACATGGCTAGACCTCATTCTTTCCCTACCTTCAATACTAATAATCTAATTCAACTTCATGTGTATGATGCCATTCATTCTAATTCCATAAAAGGTGTTTACTCATTCAATGGTGAGAGTCATGTCACACCTAGTGAGCATGTTAGAGATGTTTCTAACTTTTTTAGTTTCCACAATATTATTTGAGATAAAATTGCAATTATAATCCTTGCCATGTCTCTTAAAGGGAAGGATCTTGATTGGTATAGTACTATAAAATGTGGATGCATCACAACATGGGATGAATTTGGAGTGTTATTGACTTTCAGATTTGGAAATGAAAGTGACCATGCCTCTTTCATACATCAACGCAATGTGATAAAAAGGGGATCTAAAGAAATAATGCATGACTTCAATGAAAGGTTTCAAAAGATGACATAGATTACCTTTTCTTATGAAACCACCTACTAGCTTTATGTTCCCTACTCACTTGAAATCCATTAAGACTGAAATTTCTATCATTCTTTAATCTATGGGAGATTCCACTCATCTTGAAGCATACAATCTTTTTATGAAAGTTGAGAATAGTCTCATCCAAGCTAGAAGATTGCCTGCTAAGGTGTCTATGCCTCCTTTGTCTCATACTTCTCCTAAAACTCTAGAAGTGGCCCAAGTTCATAATTCCAATACCAAGACTAAGGTTATGCCGAAGTAGGTAGAAAATAATATTGAATGGAAGGCAAATTTCTTAGCTTTAGAGGTTCAAAATAGGCAAGCTAATATGTAGCAAGGTGCCTATCAGAATATTTACCCATATAAATAATAATATGTTTAACAATATGGGAGATGAAGAGGTCAATAATAGCCTAATCCTAATAGGCCTACCAATATATATAGTCCTAACTTTACTACCAATGAAAGGGAGATAGTACCAGTTCATAAAAATTGGGTACATGAAGAAGATTGGTAGAAAGAATAATTAAGGGATGCCAATGAGAATGGAGAGAGAGCTATGGTAACTCAAGGAGTATTTTCTCCCCTCATATAAAATGAAGATAAGGTGATGATGCAAGTTAATGAGGATTAACAACCTCAAGGAAAGATCTTCACTAATTTTTTGGTTTAATACACTTTTGTTCTAAATCGGGGAGCCTCTATTAAAGACAATGCAAAGGCCATGAAAAAATATCTAGGAGGTGGTAGTAGCATGCCCATAGGCTCATCCAATACTCCTATAATGCACCAAGACATAGTTGTAAGTGTGACAATTCCAAAAAAATCTACATCTCCATTAAGTCAAAATATGGTAAGGTTTGCTCTTATTCCTCAAGTTCCAAGTAATTAGTTTCCTACAAGATCCCAAGAAAAAGTAGTTATGGATTATTTAAACATTCTATACTCTTTGAATAATACTAAAACATCCATTTCTCTTTGGAATATTCTTCATATGCTTGGTAAAAAATAACTCCTACAAAAGAAGTTATTTGCTATCCCTACTAGTGTCTCACCCTCAAATCAAAGTCATGGCCATGTTTCTATTGGAAAGTTTACTAGTACCATTTATGAACCATCCACTAGCGCTGATAAACCTCCACTATTTTACCTCACCCTCATTATAGGTGATAAGTTAGTACATAATTGCATAGTCAATAGTAGGGCTTCTACTTCTGTCATGCCCAAAGTTATAGCTAACAAGATAGGCCTAAAATATGATCCACATAGGAAAGGGGTCCTTAAATTATATGGTACACCTACCAAGATATTAATAATGATAAAGGGGTTCTAGTTTTCTTATCTTAGAAGACCTATTTGTGGTTGATCTCCCAACCCACTTTGAAATTTGTTTATCAAGGGACTTCATAGCAAAGATAGGTGGATACCTCTTAGTTGACTAGTCTTTATTAGACTTTAAAATAAGGTTCAGGCCTAAGGTGACAATTAAGACACAACCCCTTTCAAGGTTTCATATTGAGCCTTACATTGAGACATGTTCTAATCTGAATTATATGGCCCATGAAGAAAAGGACCTTATTGTAGATGATGGAACTTCTTCCAAGCTTGAGGGTATTCTAGAATTATTTCTTGATGAATATTTCACTAATACTTATGAGCATTATCCCCATGATTTTATGGAGGATACTTATTTAGGAGTTTATTTTATACATGAAGGAGTACCAAAACCTCTACTTACCAAAAAGGAGGGTGAAGATGATGAAACATGGAAGATGTTTTTTGATGCTTCAAGAAGTAAATTTGGTGTAGGAGATGGTGTTATGTTGGTCTCCCCATATAAACAACAATAATGTGCTTCATAAATCTTTCATTTTAGTTTTACTTGTAATATTTCTTAGTATGAAGTTTAATTCATGGCCTTCAATAGACAAGGAGAAAAAGAATCGAGAACTTGTAAGTATATGGAGATAGTGAATTGGTTTTGCATTAGGTGAGGAATGTGGTTACTACCATGAACCCTTTGCTTAAGTTATACAAGCATAGGGTATGGGTTTTTCTTGAATATTTCAATGCATTCAATATACAATCAGTCTCAAGAAAGTAAAATAGTCATGTTGATAGACTATCTTCCATAGGAACTCATTTTGATACTCCAACTACCATAAAAGAGAATGGAAAATAGACTCATATTAATATCATTATCATACCTTCTATACCTGATAAAGAAGTGTCTTGGAAAGTGTTTAATAGTGATAAACACATTACATTATTCTTGTAAAATGAGGGTGAGTTTTCTTTAAGGAGTCAAAGGAGGTTCGAAGAATAATTGGGTGATCAGATTATGCAACTAAGAACCAATAAGATACCTAAGGTTTTGGTGACCTTAGAAAGTATCTTAAATGAGAATGATCAAAATAATAAGGATATAGTGAGTATGTCTATAATAGAGGAGAATTATGAAAGAGTCTAAATCTTCAAGGATAAACTCCTCAAACCAAGCAAGGTATGTTCTATATTAGAGAAGAAAACATTTGTTGGGTTGTGTAGAGAGTTTCATGAAATATTTACTTGGGAATATAAGGAATCAAAGGATTTGATCCATCCTAACACACCATACCATTTAATTAGAACCTAGAGTTAAATCAATTAGACATAAGTAAATACCCATCAACCCCAAGGTTGAATAACTCATGAGGTTAGAGCTTACCAAATTCCTTAGATCTAAGATAATATTTCCCATCAAGTAATATAACATTGCTAGATAACCTTGTGCCTATTATAAATAAGAATGGGGAGTTAATAATTTGTGTGGACTTTAGATATCTTAATAGAGTTTCACTTAAATATTACTATCTACTACCCTCAATGGAGTAGATTTTGCAAATTATTTCAGGTTCTCAACATTTTTTTCTTCTAGATGGATATTTAGGCTATAATCAAATTTTCGTCAATGATATTAGTTTAAGATAACCTTTACTAATAAATGAGGGAATTTTTATTATAGGAATATGCCCTTTGGTGTGTCTAATGTTGGTTCCACATTTCAAAGAATATTGATCCTAAAATAATATAGGCTATCTAGGCTTATCATTTACCTTGCATAAGAAAGGTGTTAAAATTTTCTTAGAAAAGATAAATTTTGTAAGGAGATTCATACCTGGTTTTACATCTTTGGTGAAACCTATCATAGCTTTCCTCAAGAATAACAAAGTATTTTCTTAGACCAAAGAGGGTATGAAAAATTTTGAATCCATAAATAAAGAAATTATAGAAGCTCCTACTCTTGTAAATCTTGATTTTACTAAATACTTCATGTTTTATTCATTTTCCAACCTTTATACTATATCAGCCATGCTAATTCAAAATAATGATGAGGGTGTGGAGTAACCAATTATATTATTTAGATAAGGTTTAGAATATTATGAAGTCAAGTAAACCTTTATAGAGAATCAAATGATTTCTATTTTAAGGGTCCTAAATAAGTTCAGACATATGGTTTCAAATAGTAAGATTCATGTTATGATCTCTCATCCCGGCACCAAAGAGTTTCTTTTGAGTAAAGATCTTAGTGAAAAGAGGGAAAGTTAGATCACTAAGGTAATGGAATATGATGTTGATATCAAGGTTATAAAATTGATAATGGTTAAGTTCCTTTGTGAACTTCTAGCTTCATATCTTCATGAATCAAAGGAAGAGGCTCTAGTTAATCATTATTATTCCTAATCAGCTAGTTCATTGCCTCCACAAAATTGGACATAGGATGTGATAAAATTTCATCAAAATGGTAAGTATCCTAATAATATGAGTATATCACAAAGGAGATATTTTATATTTCAATATATTCCATTGTGTCTTATGGATGGTGTGCTTTTTAGGAGGGACATTAATGGTGTACTATTGAGATGCATTTATAATGATTAGTTTGGGGTGTTGATTGAGAATTTTCATGATGGGACAATAGGAGGTCATTCCTCTCCAATAACCATAACTTCCAAGATCATGAGGGATGGTTATTATTGGCCTAGCCTCTTCAAAGGTTGCCATGCCTAGGTGAGAAGGTGTGGACAATGTGCTTTATTTGTAGGAAAATAGAATAGTATAGCTCTTATTTTGAAGCCTATCCAATTTGATCAACCTTTCATGCAATGGGGTCTTCATTTCATTGGCATGATAAATCCCCCATCAAGTGATAGTCATAAATAGATACTCATAGCAATTGACTATTGAAGGAATCTAATGAGAATGCTATCTTGGAGTTCTATGAGAGAATCATAATAAGGTTTGACACTCCTAATATTATTTCAGATAATGCTTTTACTTTTATGGGTGCTAAGACAATTGATTGGGAAAATATTAATGGCATATTCTTGAGTACTTCATCTAACCATTACCCTTAATGTAATGGATTGGTTGAATATAATAACAAGAATATGATCATAATCATCAAGATAACCTTGGAACATAACCAAAGAGCTTGTCACACCAAAATGAAGACAACCTTATGGGTTGATAAGATAACTCCAAAGAGGTTGATATGGAATTCTCCTTTTGTACTTATTTATGAAAGGGAAACTAGGTTGTCTATCTCTCAAGAGTTGCCTACCTTAGAGTTAGCACATCAACTAGATTTTCTTGAGAACACTCTAATGGAGGTGAGATTGAAAGAGTTAATGGATTTACAAGAGACTAGAGATAAAGATCATCAAGAAATAGAGCATCACCAAATACTAATGAAGAGTTATTTTGACAAGAAGGCAACTCCAAGATCATTTCAAGAAGATGACATAGTATTGAAATGGGATGAAGATAGAGAAAAATTAGGGAGACATACCAAGTTTGATACCCTATAGACAAGACCATATTTCATCATTAAGTGTAAGAAAAGTAACTCATTAAAATTAGCAAGGATGAATGGAAAAGAGTTTCATATCCCTATGAATGGGATACATTTTAAACTTTATTATTAAGAGTTGAAGGTTAGTTTTGTAAATATCAGATAAGGTGTGTGTTTCCTTTCTTATTGTTTTGTGTCCTAATGAGTGATTTTAAATCACATGTATCTTTATATTTTATGTTTTATTCTTGTTATTTTCTATCATTATTGTGTGTTGTCAGAGGCTATTTTATATGTCAAGCCTACATACTTTTGAATCCATAGCCCAATCGATAGGATTAGGCAACTAGTCATGGCATAGTAAGCATGTCACCCTTAGGATATCACCAAAGATGTCAACCCCTTATAGTCACATTATTGTATAGGGGATTTTTATAATGTCATAGGTTATGTTGTAGTTCATTTGATTTCATTTCATATGCCATTCTAGATTTAGTCATAATCTAGCTTAGTCCTTATGTCATTTAGTGTCTTAGGGGTCTTTTTAGAGTCATTTATGCAAGTGGAAGGATCCAAGTAGGTTTTCATGGTGTTTATCAGTTACAAGAACAAGTCCAAAAAATCCTAGGTTACACTTAATAAATATTTAATATTTTGGCTAAGTGTTAGATTTTTTTTAGGAAAATTGTCTGGGATAATTTTCTTGAAGGCAAAATTATTTCAGAGAATTTGTCTTGAAGGCAAAAGGATAAGAAAAAATTATTTTAGACATTTTATCTAAAACAAAAAATATGTAGAAGTAATTCTTTTGAGGAAAGTGGCCAAGAAAAAATCCTTAAGAGTAAATTATTTTGGACATTTTGTCCACATAAAAATGAGTTGAGTGCATTTATGTCAAAAAAATTATTTGACATAATTTTACTAAATACATTTTTATTTTATACATTTTATCCATAGTAAGTGTCTCAAGTAAAATCCCAAAGGAAATGTCTTTCCAAAAGTCTCATGGAAAACGTCTATAGTAATATGCCTGATGTAAAGCTCTAATGAAATTGAATGGTTCTTGATAAATTATTTGTCTAAGCCTTCAACATTAGTCCAAGTAGGATCTTATAGTATTCATAAGCTCACAAGGACATGGACTAGATTGACACAATCTCAAAAAATCATTAGGACCTTCAAATATTCAATCAAAATGACTTGGATAGGTAAAGGGACCAGCCCATCATCAAGACATCATGAAGAACTAGACTAGACAACATGTTTATGAATTTTATAAATGAGCTTAGGAAACCTCATGTGACCAACCAACCATACATGATCAATTTCTTTAGTGTTGAGATCATTCTCTATAGGTTTCATATCTCGATGAGTCTTCCACCTCAAGATCTAAGCATCCAAAGTTTAGCTTATCAAGTCTAAGGGGCCAAGCCATCCTACACATCACATTTAAGTGAGTAGACCATCTTGATTGATAATTTCTCATCGTCACTCAAAAATTCATGTGATCTAAAGGATTATAGTGCCATGAAGATCTTCATGCCTAGATTATATCTTAAAATTTTTAAGTCCATGCTATCTTCTTAGGTCAAGTTATAAGCATTCAAAGTTAGACCTATAGAGAAAGATCTTCATGCAAGTGTCAAATTCAAGCCTCATCAAGTAGAATTTAGATTTAAATGATCAATGAAAGGCACATGGACATCATGCAAAACATGTAGGTCAACTTAGTTAAACATTTTGTAAATACACTTAGAAAGTTATTAAAGCTAATAGATCAAGTGGTCACAATCCTTCTATAATCAAGAACATCTCCTATGCAATCTTTCAAATTTGGTCAAGTAATGTAAGATGTTCACGCTAAAATCAAGTTTGAGCTCCATAAAGTAACCATTTAGGTTCAAAAGTTCCTTAAAAGTTTTAAAGTTGATCAATATCTAATGGTATTTATGATCTCACATATTGACACATGAGATCTAATAATTCATGATAGAGTCAAACGATTCAAAAGGTCCCTAGGTTTAAGCTCTTTAAAGAGCCACAAGTTAGATAAGATCTAATGGTGCAGATCAATAAAGTATAAATCCAACAGTGTAAGCTTAACTAGTAGGAAAGTGGGCCCAATGAGACATATGGTTCACATTACATTATACATCTTGATCTGATGGAATGAGATGAGTCAAAAAGATCAAGGAGATCTAGAGGCCACCACATGGTGTAAACATGTAAAGCAGTTGGCTAAAAATAGGATCATGAGATCAACACATAGTTAAAAAGTGGCATGAACACATTCTATTAGGTAGAGGATTTACAAATTACATTCATTCACATCAAGTAGATCAATATAATGAGATGAGTAAAAATATCAGTGATCCATGTCAATTTTTGAAGGCTAATCAAATGAAGGTGAGCTTGGGTGACTTGGATGAAGGTTGATAAAGAATTTTTTTATGAGGAAAGGTAAATAAAAATCATGGAATCATGTTTGAACATGGTCCAATTTAAACCATAGCCAACATTTTGAAGGACACCACCAATGTGGATGTGTTGACCTTAACAACTTCATCTCTAGGACCAACTACATGAAAAGGACCCTTCTCTCCATTTTTACATGCCATGAAAAATAATTTAAGAGTAGTTATCACAAGGACAAAGCTCTAACATTTTGATCAAATTGTTGTAACTATATTGATGATGGAACCTAGCTCAAAATAACTTGATCCCACTATTACAACCATTAGGGAATATCAACAAGGGAATAATGTAACTGTGCAATGGGCTAAAGTGACCTGGATCAATCAAAAGGTCTAAATGAACATAATTTATAGAGGTAGTTGTAACTTTGTTTAAAATGGATTCAATCCCATTTATTCTTCTTTTAACACCAAGATATCTCTCTAAAGGCCCTTTCTTCTATAAATATATCATTTAAGCTATTGTTAAGTATCCCTCAAACTAGTATGACTAAACTCTACCAAAGCTTGTATTATGCACCTCTTAGAGTAATGAATAGATATTTTTTTAGTTTTTTACTAATATGTGCTTAGTGATTTACATTTGTTTGATATACAAATATTTTTTCCATCTTCCCTTTGTAGGTCCAAGTTCAATCTAAGTGCCAACAAAATTTTCTTGCAGGTCATTTAGAGTGTATCAAGGTTGATGTCTCAGGTATAGAATGGATAGTTGAATATAAGTGCTTTCAATCAAGCCTTACCCTCATTATCTTCCAGCCTAAGTCCATCAAATTGACCTCTAGGAGAAACACTATTACTTGAAAACCATTGTAAACACTGCATTAATTCTATTCATAGTATATTATTATGGTAATGAGTCAAATATTGAGAGTATATATTTGAATATTTGGTGCATCACCTCCTTTAGAGTAGGTTTAATTCATGCATTCTCTATCTTTTTTATACATAAGTAATTAGTTGGTATAGATAAGAGCATTTCAAAATACATTCAAGGAGATAGCCCTTATATCTAGAGGCTCATTCTCAATATAGGTACACCCACATACGTAGAAATATTCCCATTTTTCCCAAATCTAGAAGAAGCTTAAACATCTTCTTCTAGGTTGTAATATTTGGTGACAACAACTAGCAATCTTGGGATTATTTTCATTGAGCTCCAAGGTCTTACCCTTAGTGTCAAATGGATCATCATAGGTTTTTAAAGGTGAAATTATTGAGAGGGGAGGGTGAATAAGTGAGAAAAAAAATTTCAATTACAATTCCAATCCTTTCAAACTATTAAAAACTTAGCATATATCAACTTGATCAAGCAACATTAACAAGAGATCTTATTCATTCAATGCATACATAATATCAAACACATAATACATAGTTCCTATGGGAAACCCTCGTGGGGAATAAAACCCACTCTCAAGCCTAAAAAACATAGACTACTATCCTAAAATAAATTACAAAAAAGAGACTATTTAACTCCTTTAGAATAGAAAACCTTTGTCATATCCTCTTAACCAAAGGCCTTTAGAGAAACACCTATTTCACAAGGAGTAACTACCCCTAAGAAAGATCAACTCTTTTATACCCTCCTTTGATGTAAACACCTCCACTTTAGAACTAATGTATTCAACACCTAATGATGTATCTCTATTTATCTAATCTCTATACAAACTTCCTCTCTATCTCATACAAGACTCTCACATAGGCATGCCATAATCTCTCTCCTTCTTCACTCAAACTATCCTTATATGAACATTCAGACCTCTTTGCATATCTTATAACTATAAGATAAATATTTTAACATCATATATATGACATATAGGTCATATACACAATAATCAATATTATCTACTTATTAACTCATCAACTAGGCACTCTACCTCTACTTCACTCCATAATTCTCGCATATACCTTGCACAAGTCTTCTCCAAAATTCTAAAAACCAACACATTTGGTTTCACCATTTATAAATAAATCATGAATTAAAAATATCACACTATTTTTTGTTAGCCACAAAAATATTCCTTCACCCTTAATGCATCTAACATGGGTCACACTTAAGTATAATCCACTTTCAAATAGGCCTAAGTCATTTTTAGGTCCTGTGAAGACCCATTCAATTCTTTGACACTTCTCTGGGAAAAATAAAACATAAGAACACTTTTCAAATATAAGAAAATATTAAACATGACCCCTTTGACATCCTAAAATGATCATAGTCACCGAAACACTCTTTTACTAAAGCATAATTAGCTCAAACACTTCTTTATACACACAATCACCATGAACGAACACACAGTCAACTTCTAAATCATTATTTGTACTAAATATGATTGATAAAACCTTCATAATGCACATAGATGATCCTCATGGAGTATAAAACATGATCCAATATCTAATTCATCATTAAACATAAAAAACATCAGAATAAGCTCAATTACCCTTCTCAAGTTACTTTTAGACCACAATCAAACACACAGTCAAATTTGGAGCTTAATATCTTTGTCTATACATACATTTAGATCTTTACATTTATATTTCCAAATGTTCCTTGGATTCCTCCAAAAATTAACTTTTTACACCATGAGAAAATTCATCATAGATCAAAATATATGGCAAAAATATAGAGCAATTATTTTTTCTTTTGTTAAATTCAAATATTTAAATGCAAATGGTCACAGTTAAACCTCAGTCACTTTGCTCGCATATTGTGTCCTCACTACTTAAATCAATCATGACCTTGTTAATGCCTCTAGATATATCAAAAGTGATCTTAGTGTCTAAATAAAACTTATCATTTTAGAATTCAAGGAATTCAAAGCATGAGTATCAGGTTATGGTAATTTGGTTACCTATGGTGAAATAGGGGTAAAGCAATAAACTATTCCATAAAATTTATATTTATTTATGGTTGGGAGGCACCATGGACAAACTTAGTGAAATATAAGAGATATATATGTATGTTATTATCAGTGATTCAATGATCAAATTCTAAACTAAATGTTAATCTAAATTAATATATACACTGAAGATTAAATAAGAGTGATCTGGTAAAAAAAGAAGCAAAAGGAAGGGCAGGGAAGAGAGAATATGTTTTGAGTTTTTTTCCAAATATTATGAAAAAGTTTAGATTTCATCAAGACATACATTAAAACTAATACATGACATGAAATAGCTTTAACAAAGATCTTACCATGTAATAGGAAAATGTCTAAGGAAAGGATGGAACAATGCAAATAAGAGACTAGATTCAATTTAAATATTTATTCTACAGGCAAATTGCATTAGCACATCTACAAGGGAAGCAAGAGAAATGAAATGAAACTAAGATCTTCCAATTAAATTAGTGTAAGCACAAGTTAATAGCTCTACATTCATATATTCATATCAAAAATTAATGAAAACCATTCAAATTTAGACATCCAAATAGTTTAGTGAGAGAGAAGCCATATAAAAATTGACACAAACAAATATGGACAAAATTCTCACTATTCCTTGATTGTATAAATTGATCTGAGTATATAGAATATTTTTTTCTCTAAAAACTATCTCTCTTTCACAAAATGGTGGTACTACCTTTTATAGAAGACTAAGGCAATACACTAGTTAGTCATGAGATTAGAAATGTATTATAGATATGGACATCCATCCTTTTAACAAAGTTATAGAGTACATTACCTTTTACAAAGTGGACTAACCTATGGGAAAATGTGATAAAAAACTTGCACATGATTTTACAATAAGAATATTCTACTTTTAAATATTACAAAATTACTTACAAAGTGGAATATTGTTAGTTAGCTTGGTGGGCCTTATGGTGAATAAGTACCCTATTGTTCCTAAAGAATATTCATGGTCTTTTGATACTACTCATAAACTATCCTTAAGTTGACAACTAGATCGAAGAGATATTTTTCCTCTTGCTCTGCCAAGTCATCAAAATCTCTATCATTCTTGTCCATTGCTTATTTGATATTCCTTATCTTAGTAATTTTTTCCTTTGTAGTTAGGATCATGCCCATTACCTTACTATTTTCATTCCTATATTGGCCCTAACTCTTACTCCTAACCTCTTACATAACCAAGGTGACCTTATGCTTATACTCATCATCTCCAATTATTCTCAAGGAGCTATGTGTGGTAGGATTAGTAATCATGGTACCCAAAAGTTGTTCAATCCTATCATATCTCCATCATCCATCAGGAGCCTCTCTATGCATTTTAACCATGCATTTAGACCCTATATTTTGTCCATAATTATTCCCATAATTGAATTTAGATGCGTCAGGCTAATGATCCTCAACCCAATAATCTATCCCTCAACCAGTATGTTGATTAACTCATTCATTTTGTCTCTTAAACTTTTATATTAGGCCAATAAACCCTTAGATACTTCATTCTAGTGAGATAAAGGAATCTACTTTGTCTTCATTTCTTTCAAAAATTTAAACAAGTCATAGAAATATGCTTCAAACATATTCATCATGTCTTCTATAAACAACTTATGTCTCAAGATTCTATTTTTTCTTCTACAAGTTCTCAATTTTTTAATATAGGCCTTGGATGCCTAATTTTAATTGGCTTGAGTGGTCATCATCTAGTCTAACTATGTCTTCTTCATGAATTGAGTGCTCACTAGGTCCCTGACCTCTTACTAGAGTTAATACCACAAAAATTTTAAATCTTTTAAATGTGAACTCCTCACTCCCAACCATGGTCTTCTTTGTTGTTACCCTCTCTAGGCATGTTATCTAAAAATTAAATTGCACACTTACTGTTAACTATATGATCTATGGAGGTTATAGGACCTCCATATATGTGCTACTTAAGGCTTCAAGGGTGTTTATTTGAATGTTTCCTGACCCTCCTATGTTGTTCACCCTCCTTTCCTCTTCCTCCTTCATTAAAGCCATTATCCATGGCTTGACCTCATCATGGATAGTGATTTTAACTATTTGGGTCATGGCCCATAAATGTTTTAATGTTGTAATATTTTGCATCTTCCCATAAATGAACCTTTTAGGGATGATTTTCCCATGGATTGGATTCTCATCATTAAATAGGTTAACCTCACTCAAAAGATTATTGAAGATTAACCTTGGCTTCTTCTTTTTATTTGGGACTAATACTGACTTAACCTTCCTTTTGATGGGTGCAACTAGAACTAGGTCCACTAAAATTTCCTTCCCCTTTTCTTCTCCTACTTCTTTGTATTGGGCCTAAATTTCATCAATTTTATTTTCTTCATCTGATCCATATACCTTAGAAAACACCTTAAGTTCATCTTTCACTGTCTCATCAAGTGTAAATGTAATCATGTTAATAAATCTATTGGGGACTCTAGTATATTAGGCTAAGATGAGGCTGATGATCCTTCCTTAAGTATATCTTCCATTTTATCTTTCTTAGGTCCTTATGCGAATGGTGTTTGAGGTTGTTGAAGTGATTGTTATGGAGGGGACCTAGAAGATGTTCTAGGTAATAGGTGGTATTGTAAGGGTCCCATCTATCAAATCTCACTAGGGTGATTATCATCCCTATCCAACATAGCCTCAAGCTTAATGTTATGCTTCTTTAACCTAACTAACACTTATATGAAATTGGTGACCTTGTTGTACATCATGCAATAAACATGAATCATATGTTCATAAGGGTAATTCATGGTTTTTGACTTCAATTGTTTAGTGATCCTATTATGAGGGTCCCATTACCTTAGTTTAATCAATTGTAACTTAAAGGATTCTTTGAATTTAAAGATGACATTCACATGCTCCCAATTCTATAGAATAGTTCTAGTGATGGTCAAAGGGAAGGGGTGAAAGAGTCATTTCCTCTTATACATGTATACACCATATATACCATTGAAACATTGGTATGTAACTTATTATTCTACCAATTTGGTTAGCACATGGAATGATAGTTTAAGGGGTTAAACTAGGATCCCCCCTATTACTATCACTATGTAATCTAAATAGAACCATATATCCCCTATTAACTCGACATAATTTCTAACTAGAGGGTTGACCCTACCCATGGGGATATCTTTAATAGCTTATACCAAAGATGAATATACATAATCATAGATGAATTTTATGTTGTGTCTATACTTTAGTATGTGTAAATTTTAATAATGATGGGAAATGGTGTGTCTCCCATCAGGTGACTAGTTATTTATGTTAGGGATCTTGGTGGTGGCCAAGAGGGAATCTAGGAGATAAGAAATCATGAGAAAATGGTTTCTAGTTTTATTCTTAATTTCTATGAACTATTATTTTAAATGAATGTTAATAATCTCACCAATTGGGGTGTAAGTCCCTTCTCTACCATGAAGTATACATAGGGCACCGATATATTATTAACATGTATGGTGGAAGGGTATCTAGATAACCTATTTAGAAAGGTCATGATTATTATTATCCCTTCCATAATTTAAAAAAATGGGATCTTCCTAGTAGGGTCTTGGATTACATGGGTTCTAGTTAGTAGCCATGGGCAAGGATAATGTTCAAATCATTCTTACTAGTCCATGCTCTAATTATGGGCAAGTATACCTGGGGCTTGCCTGGCTTTTAGTAGATTTGAAATATGATGGGGGAAATATATGTTACCTTTCTAAAAGTATGTTCATGAACTATCCAATCTTTCTCAATTTTATAATCAATAAAAATAGAAGAAATAACATTGATGTAGTGTAATACCTCATGTTTTATAGCAACATAGTAGAGACTAGTCATCTGGATAGAGACTAGGTCATTGTATCTTTGGAAGATCATAGAATTCTTATGATCCTTTCTTGTAATGGCTTGTATCTCCTAAATATTCCAAAATATAATAGACCAATTTATGTTCCTAATGTTTAATGTTGTAACATCAAAGTCAGTATCCTTGATGATTCTTCCCTCATTGTTTAAAGCTAAATATAACTCTATATCATCCCTCTAGTACTGCCTTTGAGATATCATGATTGTGAAGCTTCAAAATTACTCACTAATGGTATTCAAGTATCCTATATATTAGTTTTTTCTTTCTAAAATAACAATTAAACTCTTCTTGGCTTGACTGTGATTGATTTGAGTTCAAATTAGGGCTTTTTGCAGAGGCTAGGCCTAGTTTGTAGCTTTAATGGTGATGGTAGCTTAGACTTAGGCTAATTCATGCCTTATATTTGATTTATACCCATACCTTTATACTTTTGCCTTTTCATGCTCATAATATCTTCAATTGTTTTGTTTTGTGCTTACATGGTGCCTAGGTGGTGTCTATTTGGTAGGTTTGGTGGAATTTTTTATAAATGGTTTAAAGGAACTAGTTGTTGTCTTTTAAAATCCACTTTTTCCTTTGTACCATCATATCCTTGCTTAGGAATCAACATGTACCATTGATTAGAATCCCAAGGGTTGTATGTTATTGGTTATCTTTGTATCAAGCTCTTTATTTGTGTTACTTGGCACCTTTATGGGCTTCTTAGGATTTAAATTTCATTAGTGAATGTGTGATCACCATGTGTCAATACCACGAGCCTTCAGGGTCTCATTAAGTATTATTTACTTATTTCACTTCATTTAATCATCCTCCATGAGTAAATATAGAACATTGATCGTTATCAAAGGGGATGCATGCCATTGGTTTGATGGATCAAAGGTTTTAGATTTGTTGGATATTTTCACTCCATCTAATCAATCTTTGTGATGAAGCATATGCCATTGATCCTAAAAATTGAATGCACTTTAATTAGAAATGGGATATAGAAAGGGACTTAGGATAAATTTTATTCATGTTAATAAACACGTCATAAACTTTAGGCTAAAATATTTTAAACCAAATTTTTAGAACACATATAAAGGGGATTTGAATAATAAGTAGAATTCATGTAAGATGTTAACCTAAGGTTTTATAGTGTTGATAAACATGATAAAACTTCAATTTAAAAAACTTCTTAAGATAAGTTTTGTGGAATAGGGATTTCTAGTTAACATAATGTAAGTCTTTAGCCTAATGTTTATTGTGTTAATAAATACCATTAGAACCTTAGAATAAAGACTTAGATTAAGTTTAATGCTATCAATATTAGACCATAAAATCATTTTATTGTTAAATTTTAGTGACACTAAATTTTTATTTCCCAAAAGGCGGGGTTCTAGTGAATTGTAATACAAGCAATAAGCTTTTAACAACATTTTGAAGCATATCCTTATGTCTAAGAAAAATAATCAATGATATTAAATTTAATGGTCTCATAGATATCAATGATGAACTTTTTAACATCAAATTATGTTTATAATAACATAAAATTTAATTTCATGAAGTTCATAGGTCCATAGATTATGCATTTAACACACTTTGTCTGATCATTTGGTCCTGATCAAGCTCAATCTATTGATCAAGATCTAGGAAAATGCATGTCATTGGTCCTTGTAATCATGTAAAGGATAAAGTTAGCTCATGGATCAATGCTTATGAAAATTATACTAAGTTAAAGGCCTAAGTCTTAAATGCATAATAAAATGGGCCCCTTTAAATACTATAATCATAACCTAAGGTTTTATTATATTAAGAAAATACAATAAACCTTAGGATAAAAACATAAGTTGATTCTAAGTATTAATTCATGAGGCTCTTTTAACTCTAATCTTGAATGTGAGAACTCCACATGGTGAGTTCATGGGACTCCTAAGATTTTTACTTTCTTTGACCTTAGAGAGGGTTCACAGAGTATTGATATAGATCTAGGTTCTTTAGATGGTGACACTTGTCATCCTCATAGGGTTTTTTAAGCCTTTAGCATTTCAATACCATATACGCTCTATTAGATCAGCTTGCATGATCAACCATGGGTCGTTGATCATGATACTAGGTAATTACACATGATTGTCTCTTTTTGAATATGAAGCCATAGTGTAAGTTTTATCTTAAGTTTTTATTGTATTAATAAATACAATGAGACATTAGGGTAAAACTTAGGCTAAGTCTATGTTTGATCAAAAAGGGGGGCCCTTTAGACCTTAATGATGATCATACTCTATTCGATATTTGGTCCCAATTAAGTATGGATCATTGATCATGATTTAGAGGCTCACATGAGAATGGCTTGATAGGTTAAATGGTTTATATATGTTGAGTCTCCTTTGCTTCATTAGATCATCCTCCATAATGAAGTAAGAGTCGTTGATCCTACAAGGAAGTGAGATGCTAAAGTTAGGCTTCAGGTTGACATAATAACTTAGGCTAAAGTTTTAAGATGAAGATCTTGTTCATGTTAATAAGCATGAATGGGACCTTAGGACTAATACTTTAGGGTAAGTATGTAAATAGGACCATGTGATATAATGGGGCTAGGATATGAAAATAAAGGACCCTACACACCTAAATGTTAGAATTTGTTAAAATAAAGAGAACAAAAGGGGGGAAACATAAAGGAACCAAGCATGATTTTAGGCTAAGTTTTAGTCATGCTAAAAAACATGACGAAGCCTTAGCATATAATTATTCTTAAGTTTAAAGCAATTTTTTTTTAAATATTCCTATCAAAATTTCTCTCACCAAATTTGAATTTAAACCTAGGGTCTAAGCTAGGGATTTTTAAAGGAGGTTTTTACAATAAGAATCTAATTTTGAGTTCTCATAGACCAAAGGCTATTAAAAGTCTTAATGAGGATAAAACTATGAAAAACTCAACATGATCCATTAATAAGAGCTCCATGAAACCTAAAACTTAAGACATGAAAGCCAATTGTTAGCAATTTTAAACAAGGTTAAAGCAAAACCAATGAAAAAACTGACCAACTCAATAGATGTGGATGATATTCAAATTTTAATAAAGTGTATAATATCAAGATTTTAGTGTTAAGGTTCAAAGTAATCATAAGGGTCCCTATTTTTTAGAATTGTGGGTATGTTGACCTCAACAAATGGTGACTTCTAGGGGAAACATAACAATATATTAGAATTTAGAGACATTGGTTTAGACAAATAACTAAGTCATTTATTCCACTTGATCAATGCCATTGTTAAGATCAATTCATGATTGAAACAAACCTTACACATGAATAATTAGGATTAAACATTGAGACATATCATTGTTGTATGTGTGATTTAATTCCACTTACTATTCTCCATGAGATTTAGGGGATAACTTTAGGGTTTCATGCATTTAATCATTATTGTCAACTTGAATCATGTTTAGATATTCATTCAAAACTATACTTCTAATTCAAGGAGGTCTCTGTTTCCAATTAGGCATCCATAGAACCTATAGATAAGTCTTTGGCTCCAATCACAGCCTTGCTCCACTATCAACTAGGCATCCATTTCCTTGATGGATATTACCAGAATCACCTTTATTTGAAAAGCTTTTGATTTTGAAATAAGTTTTTTTTTTTTTTTTTTGTATTTTTGTGTATTTTATACATTCAACAAAGGTTGGGAACTAGGGTAGCCAAATTTTAAGTATTTTATCAAGTGTCTAATCCTTAGATAATCACCTATGGATTCAACCTTTATTCTAGGCAAGGATGTTTGTTAAGTGCAAGCATGATTGTACCTTAATAGATTAAATTTTCAATCTATATGTATAATTCTCCTTAGAAATAGTTTCAAGTTAATTCACCATTTAAGGTCTTATGGAATGGTTAACCTATTCATGGGTCCTTACTAGTTTCTTCAAATCATAACATCAAGATCGTATCTCAAATCCATTCTCAACATATGTATGAGGTTCATATCAGCATTTTTTAACTTCTAGAGTTTCAAGTAAACTAAAGGAACTTTGATCTGAGGGGTGTTCAAAAAGACTTTTTAGAAGCAAGGAACAAAGAAATGAAAATCAAACACATAATAGAAAGCAGTGAAGCAGGAAGTAAAAGGGGGCAAAATAAATGTATACATACTTATGTATAAACAAAGGATACGAAGGAAATATCTAAAGCAAACTAACTAGCCTATCTATGTTAACTCCAACCATCTTGTAGATTTACTCTATGAAGACATCAAGAGGAGAAGTAGAGAAGTAATGCTAGAGATATTACCCATTGGTGGGTAGTGTGAATTGTATTCCTTGTAGATATTTTAGTTTTAAGGTGTTATCTCTAAGTGTACCTATAATTTGATAGGGGTTAGTCCACATAGGTGTGAACTTTCCATGTTTTCCTTTAGGCTCAGATGCATTGTCCTAAAGAAAATGCAAGTCTCCCTATCTAAACACCTTGATATTTGATCACTTGTCAAACCATTATTTTATTGTATTCTAGTTCCTGATAAATTTAACAAAATATTATTCTCATGCATCTTCCATTTGAATAAAGTCCAATAGTTTTGAGCTTGAAAATTCTTGATTTTCCTCCATATACTCTTGCATAAACTTGTAAGTTGGAAGCTTGAATTTGATGGGGAATGTAGGATCTTAGATATATACTAGTAAGAAGGGAGATGATTTGAGAACTTGCTGGACTCTTATTCTATCTAATTAAAGGGCATATTTGAGAAGCCTATGCCATGTTCTAGGTTTGTCTACAATAGATTTCTTAATGGCTTTCATCAATTTTTTATTCATTGACTCAGACACTCTATTACCTTGAGGATAATGGTTAGATGAAAAATTGAGAGTAATTCTATTGTCATATTACCATTCTATCATCTCTATTGATATTAATTATAACCCATTGTCACATACCAAATATACTAGAGTCCCAAATCTGGTGCATATATTTTATTCTAAGAACTTCATCACTTATTCTATCCTGCATTGTTTGGTGGGTACTACTTTAGTCCACCTAGTGCAATAATCAGTAGTTGTCAAAACATAATTATGACCTTCTAATACGTTAAGGTTGATTACCCTTACAAATTCCAATCCTAATTGGGTAAAGGGTTTGTCAATCATGACTGGTTGTAATGGCATTTTGGCCTTTGGATCTTTTGTGTTGAATATTTAGCATGAATGGCATTCTCTCACATGTTTATGATCATGTTTGAAGATGGTGGGCCAACATTAACCAGCCCTAAGAATCTTGTGAACTATGGTTCTCTCAGATGGATTCTCACTTCACAAATTCTAATCAAAAGTGATCATTACTTCAGTAGCTTCTTCCTTGAAGACACATCTTAGGTACACACCTTTAAATTTATTTCAATATAAGACTCCATTTTTGATGAGGTAGTGAGCTACCTTGAGCCTTAGAGCTCTTATTTGTTATTTAGTTAGTCCTATAAGACAAGTGACATTGATTAGTAAATGAATCATGGGATCATACTAGTGATTAGGTAAAAAATTATGTTGATTAACTTACATGATACTTAGCTTAGGGATGGTATTGGTAATCATTTGAGTCAGACCTTAACATCTTACTAGTTTTGTAGTTTTCATCTCTATGTTATATTCCTAAATAATGGACATCCACTCAACTCTTCACTCTCCAAGTTCACATTGGCTTATTATTTCCTTAGTGGATGGGTCTAGTAGAATGGCATGCACTTTGTTCCTAAGAATATAGTGCCCATCTTGACAGCCTTAACTAATGCAAAATATTATGTATCAATCAAAGGGTAATCTAACTCAACATTTTTCAAATTAGTGCTCAAAAAAGAAATTGGATGGTCACATCTTTCTATTTTCTAAGTCAAAATGACATCAATAGTGTGGTCAAATAAAAAGGAGTAGAGATAAAAATCCTTTAAAAATTCTAGACTTATCAAGATTGGAGCTTGGTTGATTACCTTTTTGGTGTCCCCAAAGGCCTTCTTGGACTCCTTATTCCATGAGACTTTAGTATCTTTCTTCATATTATCATTTAATGGCTTGATAATTTCTACAAAGCTAGAAATGAATTTCCTCATAGATTTTATTTTACCAAAAAATGATTTCAATTATTTTTTACTATTGGGAGGATCTATCTTAGATATAGCTTCCACTCTTTCAATATCAACAAAAATCCCATATTTAGTGATAACATGGCCTAATAGTTTACCCTTAGTGACATAGAAAATGATTTTCTTAGGATTGAATGAAATTCAATACCTTCTACGTCTTTCAAATACCTATTGTAGATGCATGAAATTATCCTCCCTATTCTTAGAAAAAATAGTTAGATCATCTATGAAAATTGTAATGCACTTACCAATCAGGCCTTAGAAGGCATGGTCCACGGACCTTTGAAAAGTGGATCCTATGTTTATCAATCCAAAAGTCATTATTTTATATGCAAAGGTACCCCACTTGGTTGTAAATGTTGTCTTCATTTTATCTTCTTTATCTACTAGAACCTAATTGTACCCTAAAAATTCATTAAGAAAAGACATCATGGTTGAACTAGAAACAATTTGTATTACTTGATTAAGAGAGGGAAGAGGATAATTATCCCTTTTAGATGATTTATTCAAATTTATAAAATCAATACATAGCCTAATTTCACCATTATTCTTCCTAACTAGTACCAATTTGGCCACCTAAATAGAGTGCCTAATGAGAAATACAATTCTAGCATCTAATTACCTCTTGAACTATTTGAAAATCATGGGTTCTAAAATAGGATTCACAGGTCTTTGTTTCTCCTTAAAAAGTTTAAAATTCTCCTTGAGAGGCATAGTATGGGTGATGACTCTTGGATCAAAAATATTCAAGTCATCATATGAATAATCTATCACATATTTTTATTTTGTCAACATCTCTTTGACTCTCCTATTTTTAGTACTTGTAAAAGCTTTCCCAATGTTAACTAGTCAAGGTTGATCTTGAGGTCTAAGATCAACTACATTGTAATATTTTACACTTACTTTGTGAATCTTAGAAGCTTCAACTAGCTTGTATTGATCAAATAACCTTTCCAAGGCAATCAACCCCTTTGGGATCTTGTTGTCGTTTAGTTAAATGACTTTTTCATCAAATTTATTTTCTCTAAATCCATTTTCATCATCCTCATCAATGATCTATGATTCAAATTCTCCTAAACTAGTCATGAAGTTTAGGATCTATTAGTCATAACTAAATACCTATAGATGGTTTACATTTTCTAGGATATAAGAGCAAGGTATGAACTCAATGTTAAAGTTTGGTGAATCTTGGTGAGGCATGAGATTAGGTACAATAGAGGCAAGATCATCAGTAACTTTATTTTATTCCCTAGAGATAGAAACAATATTGAATGCATCAAAATATTCTATTAGATCTTGGACTCTAAATTTGTACCTCTTAAGGTATGACAATTTAAACCGATACCTGCTTCTTACCTAATTTACAACTAGTTTTGAATCACCATAAACTAGTTGCTCTTTGACTTTGTTTTTAATGACAAATTATAGGCCTAAGATAAGAGCCTCATATTCTATAAGGTTATTGATGCAAGGAAATTAGAGTCTATAATAATCATGATATTTCTTACCAACAGGATCATTTAGAACAATGCCTATGTTAGATCCAGCTTTACACCTATCCCCATAAAAACACAACATCCACAACTCATGCACAACATGAGAATATTTAGGATCACATACCTTGGTAATTTATAAGGTTAAAACTCCTAAATCAAAATCAATTATTTTGACCCTTTCATTGATAGCATTATACTCAGTAATCAAGTGCTTTATTTGTGGCTCCATTTCAACTTTTATTTGGTTGGGAACTCCTTTCCAAGGAATCCATAGGTGTGAAAAATCTATGGACATATATCAATTTAAAGACTTTATCCATTTTAAACTTAAAATTAATCCATATGCATTAGGGATATCTACCACTTGGATATCTATAAGTTATTGGACTCTTGGCTTAGAAGCCAGTTGCATGTGGAAATTTAACAATTCTCCAACCACCTTGAACCTTGACTTATCTAATTGGGGGATAACCCTATTATAAGTAATGAAATTTAAACCAAGTTACTTAAAAACACCTACAAGAATAATATTTGTAGAGGCACCAGAATCTAACAAATAGTTATGCAAGTTCTTACCAAACATTTTAACCGTAAGCAAGAAGGGTAGGGACTCTATTTTAGCTTTATACATAACTACATTGGCATTATTAGTCTTAGACATCTTGTTAGGATTATTATACAAGGATTTTAGTAATAGATCCCTTTGGTAAAATATCTATGTAAATTCATATAGATTAATATTAGCTTTAATTTTATTCATGTCTTCTACAATGTTATAACCAGTTGTATTGGATGAATTCGTAGTATCAGTACTAAGATTTAAAGTAATTCCCTTTGGAGTCTCTAGATTATTATCTATAGTGGTATCTAGAAGAGTACCAAAGTTTTTTAGAGGATTAGAATTAGTCAAAGGATACCTCTATTCTCTATTCCTTTGAGGATATGTCTTATTCAAGAACTACTGAAAGACATGAACTTACTTAGGAACATCAAGTTCATTGTCTTCTAGGAAGGAAATATCAAATGTTTCTACCATGAAGGTTTAGTTAATAGGTTTATATCCTGTAGTACCTACACCATTGTCTTTATTAGCTACTACCTCAAAAGTGTCCAACTCTTCTTGAAATGCTTCAAAATCTTTATAGAATTCAATGCAATCAATTTCACCATGTTTAGTAGTACAATGGACTCTACATTAATTATGTAAAGTAATATCAATAAGATTAATCTCTATAGTATTCTTTTTAGAATATGGTTCACTATTCTTATTATTATGGAAACTATCATTATTAAACTTGTTATTGGGCCTATTGTACCTTTATAAAGAAAAGTTTCTTCTAGAATTTTATCTAATATTACCAACTTGTTTTTGTAGCTAAAAGAAGTCAATACTAAATTTTTAGACCATTTTTAGAATGGACTCATTCTCATTTAGTGGGGTTTATAAATTATGAACCTATTTTTTACTAGTATAAAGACCCTTTGATCTAGTGCATTAAATCCATTATCAATAGGGTGATTCAATAACCCCAAATTTTAGTTAAGATTAGCATGTCTTAAAGGCAATTGGTTCAGATTTGGGAGCTGGTTGAGAGTAAGCACATTATGGTTATTATTAGGAAAAACATTCAAGGTAGGCATGTGTGGATTAACATTAGGAACATGATAGGCCATCTGACCGTATAGTTGCATCTGGTCATTAATGATCATAACCTCAGTATAGGCCAAAACTAGTGTGTTCATAGGACCTATAGCTCTCTTTATGAATACTGAAGTCATGGGATTAAGAGCATCTTTGTATATCTCCAAGGCTATTGCATGATTAGGTTTATAAGGGTCAATGGTTATATTTTACATATTTAACCTAGCATTACAATATCTTATAGGTTCATTGCCATCCCTTTTGAGGATGGTAAATTATTGGCATATGACATAAGGGCTGATGATTTTGCCAAACTAGTCAATAAAATTATTATTAAACTTGTCTTAGGTGATAATGAAAATTTTAGGTAGGTTTAGGAACCATTCATATGTATCATATTTAAATGTGAAAGGAAACAACCTACATGTTACATCCTCATGAGCGATATTTAGTAATCTTAATGAAACCTTGAAGGATTTAACATGTTCTTCTAATGTTATAGTACCACTAGGACTAAAAGTTTGTAAATAATTTTTTGAATTAAGAAGAGGGTTATGAACCACACCTTGAACATTAATATGAGATATTCCTATCCAATCCATACTTTCATGAAGGTTTAATTTATGAGTACCTTGGAGTGGTGAAGTCGGTAGAGACTTAGAACATCTACATCTATCTTTGTCTTGTTTAGTCTTACTATAGATGTCTAGTTATAGCAGAGGTTCTCTTGTTTTTGAATATGATCTTATTTATATTATTGGTAATTCCATATTGATAACTTTGGATCCTATTTTAAATACAATGTGTCAAATCAATCTTTACAAATAACAAGGATTAGACTTTCACATTAAGAACAAGGAAGGATGCCCACCTTTAACTAAGTTAGCTCAAAGATGTGTCCAATTACATAACTATGATCTATATTTACAACTCTAAGTTTAAATAAACTCATATCCATAAAATATTTATCAATCTTTGAACAAAATGAGCTATTATAACCTCAAATACTTTGGATTCTCATATTTCAAGATATTTTAAAAAACATTACACATCTATATTTAAAGACTCTTGATCTTTGTCTAAAGGAATTATAAAAATGAGTCAAATACCATGAATATCAATGATATTTACACTTTTGTTCTAAAAACTTATGAAAATGTGTAAATATAACGCCAATCTTTGATCAAGACACCAAAATTAGCAAATATCCTATAAATTCATAAGGCCCTACTTCTAGTACCAATGAAAACTTGTTCTTATTGATGCCTCTAGATGTATCAAAGGTGCTCTTAGTGTCTAAATAAAACTTCTCATTTTATAATGTATGGAATTTAAAGCATGATTAGAAGGTTATGATAATTTGGTTACCTATGGTGAAATAGGGGCAAAGTAATAAACTATTCCACAATATCTATATTGATTGGTGGTTGGGAGCCACCATGGCCAAAATTAGTGAAATATAAGAGATCTATGTTATTATCAGTGAATCAATGATAAAATTATAAAATAAATCTTAATCTAAATGAATATTTACACTGAAGCTTAAACTAGAGTGATTTGGTCAAAAAACAAGCAAAATGAAGGGTAGGGTAGAGAGGTGTTTTGATTTTTAGTCCAAATATTATGACAAAGTTTAGATTTCATCAAGACATCCATTCAAACAAATACATGACATGAAATATATTTAGCACAGATCTTACCATGTACCAAGAAAATGTCTAAGGAGAGGATGGGATAATGCAAATAAGAAACTAGATTCAATCTAAAGATTTACTCCATAAAAAAATTACATTAGCACATCTATAAGGGAAGTAAGATAAATGAAATGAACCTAAGATCTTGTAATTAACCTAATGTAAGAACAAGTTAATAATTGTACATTCACATATTCATGTCAAGAATTAATGAAAAGCATTCAAATTTAGACATCCAAATAGATAAGTGAAAGAGAATTCATATGACAATTGACACAAAGAAATTTAGACAAACTTCGTAGTGTTCCTTACTTGTATTAATTGCTCTGAGTGTACCAAATAATTTTTGCTCTAAAAAATATCTCTTTTAAAAAATGGTGGATTGACTTTTATAGAAGACTAAGGTAGTACACCAGTCAGTCATGAGATTAGAAATGTAAAAGAGATAAGGACATCCATTCTTTTTACAAAGTTATAGAATACATTCCCCTTTCCAAAGTGGACTAACCTATGGGAAAATGTACTAACAAACTTTCACATGCCTTTAAAAAAATAATGTTCTATTTTTAAATATTACAAAGTTTCTTAAAAGGTGGAATATTTTTAGTTAGTTTAGTGGGCCCTATGTTATATAGTTTCCCTATTATTCTTAAAGAATCTTCATGGCATTCTAATACTTCTCATCAACTAGACTTAAGTTGACAGTAGGCTCTAAGAGTTACTCATCCTCCTGGTCCCCCAAGTCATCAAAATCTCTATCATTCATGGTTATTATTTATTGTATACTCCTTAATTCAATAATTTTATCCTCTATAGTTAGGATCACACCCTTGACCCTATTGTTGTCATTCCCAAATTCCTGACCTCTTGCATAACCAAGGTGACCCTATTCTTATACTCATCATCTCCAATGATGCCTAAGGAGCTAAGTGTAGTAGGATTAATAATCATGGTGCCCAAAAGTTATTCAATCCTAATTATCAAATATCCATCATCATTTAGGAGCCTCTCTAAGTATTTTAACCATGTACTCAGACCCTAGATTTTATCCAAAATTATTCCCATAATTGAATTTAGATGGGCTAGCATAATGGTCCTCAACCCAAGAATTTATCCCTCAACTAGTATGTTGATTAATTCTTTCATTTTGTCTCTTTAAATTTTCCATTGTGCTAATAAACCCTTGGCTACTTCATCCTGGTGAGATAAAGGACTCTATCTTATCTTCATTTCTTTCAAGGATTTAAACATGTAATAAAAATATGATTCCTTCATCATCTTTTTTGGAACTGATAAGATAGCTTATGTCTTACGAATCTCTTTTTTCTTCTATAAGTTCTCAATTTTTTGATATAGGCCTTTAATGCCTAATTTTAATTGGGCTAAGTGGGCATCAACTAGTCCAAATATGTCTTCTTCATGAAGTGGGTTTTATCAAGTCCCTAACCTCCTACTAGAGTTAAGCAAATAAAAGGTTCAACTCTTTAAAATGTGAACTCCTCACTCCCAACCATGGTCTTATTTGTTGTTACCCTCTCTATGCCTATTGTCTCTAGATTAAATTTCACACTTACTATTGACTCTATGATCTTTAAAAGTTTTGAAACCTCCATATATGTGTTTCCTAAGGCTCTAGGTGTGTCTATTTAAATGTTTCTTGACCCTCCTATGGTGTTACTCCTCCTTTCCACTTCCTCCTTCATTAAAACCACCATCCATGGCTTGAACTCATCATAGACACCGATGTTAATTATCTGGGTCATGGCCCATTAATGCTACAATTTTGGAATCTTTTGCATATTCCCATAAATGAACCATTTAGGGATGATTGGCCCATATATGGGATTATCATCACTAAATAGGTTAACCTCACTCAAAGGATGAGTGAAGGTTAACCTTGGATTATTCTTTGTAACTGAGACTAATGCCAACTCAACCTTCCTTTTAAGGGGTATAAATAGAACATGGTCCATTACAATTTCATTCCCCTTTTATTATCTTACTTCCTTAGCTTGGGCCTAAATTTCCTCATCTTGTTCTTCTTCATCTGATCCATATGCCTTAGCAAGCACATTAAGTGCATCTTCTAATATCTTAGCAAGATCTAGTGTAATCATGTAAATATACTATATTGGAAACTCTAGTCTATCAGGTTGAGCTAAGGATGATGGTCCTTCCCTAGGTCTCTCTTCCAATTTCTCTTTCCTAGGTCTTTTTACCACTACTTCTTGAGGTTTTTATAGTGGTTAATCTAGAGGGGGCCTAGAAGAGGGTCCAAGAAATAAGTGGTATTGTAGGGGTCTCATCTACCAAATAGGGTCTTCTCATCCCTAGCTATCTTGGCCTCAAGCTTAATTTTATGCTTCTTTAAACTAGCCAACACCTCAATTAAATTGGAGGCCCTAATGTACATCATGTCATAAACACAAATCCTATGCTTAGAGGGGTAATTCCTATTTTTTTACTTCAAATATTTAGTGACCCTATTATGAGGGTCCCATTGCCTCAGTTCATCCAATTGTAATTTTAAGGAGTCTTTGTGTTTGGAGATGACATTCACATGCTCCTAATTATGTAACATATTTATGCTTATGTTTTAAGGGAAGCGGTAAAGGAGTCCTTTCCTCTTTTACTTGAACACACCATTTATACCATTGAAAAATTGGTATGTAATTTCTTGTTCTACCAATTTAGTTGGCATATATACCAATAGTTTGAGGGGTTTAACTAGGGTCCCTTATATTATTATCATCATGCAATATCGATACAACCAAACATCCCCCATTAAGTCTATATACTTTTTAACTAGAGGGATAACCCTACCCATAGGGATCACTATAATATCTTCTACCAAAGATGGATATACACAATCAAAAATGAATTGTATTTTGTGTCTATACTTGAATATGTGTAACTTGGAATAATTAATGGAAATAGTGTTTCTCCCATTAGGTTACCAATTCTTTATGTCAGGGATCTTAGTGGTGGTCAAGAGGGCATCTAGGATATATGACATCATGAAAAAATGGTTTTACATCAACATAGTAGAGACTAGTCATCTAGATGGAGACTAGGTCATTGTATCTCTAGAGGATCATATCATTATTTTGATCCACTCTTATAATGGTTTACATCTCCTCAATAGTCCAAAACATATCAAACTAGTTTATATTCCCTATGTTTAATGCCACACCATCCAAGTCAGTATCATTGAAGATTCTTCCCTCATTATCTAAAGCTAAATAAAACTCTGTGTAATCCCTATGTTGCTACCTTTGAACTACCATGACTGTGAAGATTGAAAATTTTCTACTAATGGTCTTTAACTAGCCTTTAGATTAGCTTATTCTTTATTAGATAATAATTTAACTCTTCTTGGCTCGACTATGATTAGTTTGAATTCAAATTAGGTCTTTTTATGGAGGCTAGGGCTAGTTTTCATCTTTAATGATGATGGTAGCTCAAACTCAGGCTAATTCATGCCTTAGATTTGATTTATACCCTTTCCTTTATAATTTTTTCCTTTTTGTGCTCAGAAAATATTCAATTTTATCATTTTTTTGCTTGTGTGGTGCCTAGGTGGCATCTATTTGGTAGCTTTCATGGCATCTTTAATAAATGCTTTAAAGGAGCTAGTCATTATATTTTAAAATATAACTTTTGCTTCACACTATTAAATCCTATATTAGGGATCGATGTATACTATTTATTGTGATCCCAGTGGTTGTACATTATTGATTATTTGTATTGATCTCTATTATTGTACCACTTGACACCTTTATGGGCTTTTTAGGCTTTGAATTTTATTAGTGAACATGCATTCACCACGTGTCAATCATGTGGGACTTTAGGGTCTCATTGAGTAGTCTCTATTGACTTTGTTTCATCTAATCATCCTCTATGAGTAAGCAACAACTATTGATGATTATCTAAGAGAATGCATGACATTGGTCGATGGATCAAATGTTTTAGATTAATTGAATCATTTTACTCCATTAAATCAATATTTGAGATGAAGCATATGCCTTCGATCTTATAAAGTGAACACACTTTAATTAGTAATGAGATATAGGAAAATACTTAGGCTAAATACTTTACGCTAAATTTTATTTCATGTTAATAAACATGTCATAAAGTTTAGGCTAAAATATTTTAAACTAAGTTTTTAGATCATTTATAAAAGGGACCTAAATAATAAGTAAACTTAGTGTAAGGATTTAACCTAGGGTGTTATAGTGTTGATAAACATGATAAAACTTTAGATTAAAAAATTATTAAGCTAAGTTTTGTTTCATAGGGATTTCCAGTTAACATAATACAAGTATTTGGCCTAAGGTTTATTATGTTAATAAACACCATTAGAACATTAGGATAAATACTTAGGTTAAGTCTATTGCTGAAAATATTATACCACAAGATCATTTTATCATTAAAATTCAAAGATCCTATGTTTTTGTTTCCCAAATGGGGGGTCTCATTGAATTGTAATGCAAGTAATAATATTTTATCAACATTTTGAATCATATCCTTATGTCTAAGCAAAATACTTGATGAGGTTAAATTTTACAACCTCTTAGACATCAATGATGACCTTATGGGTGTCAAATGACATTTTTGATAATGTCAAATTTAAGTTCATGAAGTTCATAGGTCCATAGATCATGAATTTAACATGCTCCATCCAATCATTTGGTCCTAATCAAGTGCAAGTTATTGATCAAGATTTAGGTGGATGCATGTCATTGATACCTACAATCATGAAGAGGATCAAGTTATCTCATAAATTAACACATATGAAAACTAGACTAAGTTAAAAGCCTAAGTATAAAAGGCATAATAATATGGGTCCCTTTGAATACTATAATCATAACATAAGGTTTTATTGTATTAATAAAATACAATAAACCTTAGGATAAAAACTTAGGTTGAGTTTAAGTATTAATACATGGGGCCATTTTAACACTAAGCTCAAATGCGATAATTCTATGTGGCAAGTTTATGGGACTCTTAAGATTTTTACTTTTTTTGACCCTAGGGAGTGTCTGCATATCATCGATCTAGATTTGGATTCTTGAGATGGTGAGACTTGTCATCCTCTTAGGGTTTCTTAAGCCTCTAACATTTAAACACTGCATATGCTCAATTAGTACAATTTTTTGAGAGATTATGGGTCATTGATAATAATCTTGGGTACTTGAACTAATTATCTCTTTTTAAATATGAAGTTGGATCATAATTTTTATCTTATGGTTTCACTGTATTAATAAATACAATTATACCTTAGGGTAAAACTTAGGCTAAGTCTATGTTTTATAAAATGGAGGCTATTTTAACCTTAATTACGATCATGCACCATTAAATCTTTTATCTCACTTAAGTATAAAGCATTGATCATGATCTAGGGGCTCACACAAGATTGGTTCAATAGGTTAAAGGATTTAGATTAGTTAGGTCTCCTTTGCTTCATCTAATCATCCTCTATGATGAAGCAAGATCTGGTAATCCTATAAGGAGGCAAGATGCTAAAGTTAGGGCTCATGTTGACATATGAACTTAGGCCAAAGTTTTAAGATGAAGGTCTCATTCATTTTAATAAACATGAATGGGGCCTTAATACTAATACTTTAGGATAAATATGTAACAACGAGGACCATGTGATACAATGGGTTAGGCTAGGAACATAAATGACCCTGTACACATGAATGTTAGACTTTGTTAAAATAAAGATAATAAAAGGGGGAAACATAAAGGGACCAATCATGATTTTATACTAAGATTCGATCGTGATAAAAAAATATGACCAAGACTTATAATATAATTAGTTTTAAGTCTAAATAAAAAAATTTAAAAATATTCATGCTAAATTTACTCCCACAAAATATGAATTTGAACTTAGGGTCTAAGCTAGGGTTTTAAAAGGAGTGTTTCAAAACAAGAATCCAATTATGAGTTCTCACGTACCAAAGGATAGTAAAAGTTTGAATGAGGATAAAATTGTGAAAAACCCAACATGATCCATTAATAAGAGCTCCATGAAACCTACAACTTAAGACATGAGGGCCAAATTTTAGCAATATTACACAAGGTTAAATCAAAATCCATGAATAAATGGACCAAATCAATAGGTGTGGATGATCTTCAAATTCTAATAAAGTGTAGAATATCAAGCTTTTAGTGTTAAGGTTAAAATTAAAAATAAGGGTCCTTATTTTTTAGAAATGGGAGTATATTGACCTCAATATAACCATCAATATAATTTTAAGGAACATGACCTTTACTTTTCAATGCTCATCATTGGATCTTCATCTTGACTATTTGACTTAATGTGCTCTGTTGATATCTTATATGTAGCTCAATTGTTATATTTGCTTGATGTTAAACATCAAAAACTTGTACTCATCTTGTTTCTTCCAAACATCTTGAAATTAACATGCTCCATTGATCCTTTAGTAAGTAACTCGATATTACTTAGTTTAAGCATTGAAGACTAACCCATTTCACTTATTGTGCACCATAGATCTAGATGTATGAACTCATGTGAACTGTTGATCCTTGGAATAAGCTCAATATTTATCTCTACTCAATGTTAATAATTAAACACTTAACACCATCTCTCAACATCTTGACATCTTGGAGTAAATGTGCTCCATTGATGTTTCTCTAGCTTTACCTTGTGAAAATTTGATCAACAATGGGAAATTTTTCAATCTATCTGTAAGGTCAATTTTACAACTTCATATCTTTTATTGTACTTAGATGAATGATCTAAAATTTAGAACATATGATCTCCTCATATAGTAAAATCAAGACATGTGACAAACTAATCCATAAACCCTCACATGTGTGAGATATAACAACATTAAAATTCTCACTCAATTTTTTTTGCCACAGAGCCAACTATGTCAAAAACTTGTTTGGAAAACTTTGAATATGCATATCTTTTGTCATGCTTCATCACATGACCTAAAAGTTATAAAAAATGAACTAGGTATAAAATAGATGCCTTGGAGATTTTATCACCAGGTGATATAATATGGAGGCTATATATGACTTGGCTTGTATGTATTGGATATAGGTACCATACATTTTCACTATAGAGCAAGAGGTGGGTATATGTAAAATGGGATGGTGAGATAGATCTCATCCCACTAGAGGGAGTGTGGTGACAAACCAAACTCAGGTAGGATATTCCACCTAGTTTTTAATGATACAGGAGGGAGGAAGTAGAGTATATATTACCATAGCCATAGCCATAGGAGGATTTGGACCATAAGGATTTGCTTGATAGAGTAAGAAATGATATAGGCATCATAATAGAATATCCAACATGGTACTAGGGTAGATATGTTGTAGCTAATTTTGGTTGTGACAATGGAGGCTGTGGACCCATGGACATTGATCCAATATGGAGATTAGTATAGACATTGAGGGAGTTTGGAAACAATAAAGATGAGTCTGAGACACAATTTTTTAGAATGGGTGTATCATATCTCATACTCTAAAAGGGTGTGACTGATGTAATAAAAAACTTTCTCTTTATTTTTTTCATCTCAATAAGTGAGCATGGCCCACAAAGAGTGAGTGGTGACAGATATGTTAAGGTAGAAAGGTTGGTCATCCTTAGGTGAGATGAGAATTGGTGGAGAAAGCAAGTTCTCCTTAATTAAATCAAAGGCTTGCTAACAATATCTAGTTCATTTAAAGGAGGTGTCTTTATTAAGGAGATGGTGAAAGGGTTGTAATCTATTTGATAACTAGGAGATGAAATGATAGATAGATTGGATCTTTCCTTGCACACTATGAATTTGTTTAAGGTTTATTGGAGGAGGCATTTCTAGGATTGATATCACCTTGATAGGGTCAATTTTGATTCCATGAAGGGAGATGATAAATCTAAGGAGATTTCCAAAGAGAACCCCAAAAATACATTTCTTAGGATTGAGCCTAACATGGAATTTGATTAGTCTATCGAAGATGATTGTGATAATAGTTAGATGATCCTTGTAGTGATTGGATTTCTTGAGAATGTCATCCACATAATCCTTCACAATTTTATGGATGAGGTCATGGAATATATATTCCATGGCTCATTGATACATTGCTCTTGCATTCTTTAAACCAAAGGGCATGACCCAATAGTAGAAGGTTCCCTAAGGGGTAATGAAGGTAGTTTTATGTTAATTCAAGGGGGAAATCACAATCTGATTATATCCCAAAAACTCATCTATGAGAGATAAAATCTCATGGTCCATGGTAAGATCAACTAATTAGTTAATGTTGGGAAAAGAAAATTCATCCTTTAGGCATGCAAGGTTAATTTCATGGTAATCTACACAAAAGTAAAGTCCCCCAGTGGGTTTGGTAATGGAAACAATATTAGAGACCCATAATGGATAGTCAATGGGTTAGATGAATTCAATGGATAAAAGATGTTGAAGTTTTTATTTAACAATAATGGAAATTTAAGGATGCATCTTTCAAATATTTTTATGAATCAACTTGGATTTTGGATGGGTAACGATGTTGTGAATGGAAATTGAAGGGTTAATCTAGGGTATATCTTGATAAGACCATGAAAATGTGATACTATAGTCTTGAAGGAAAGATGGGTATTATTTTTGTTCCTTAGGGTTTACAAATTGGCCAAGCTTAATGATGCAGGGGTTATATTGAGTTCCTAAATTAATATTAGTGGTGGATTTATTGAGAATTGTTTGATTTTTAGGAAGAAGGGATTTATGAATAGAAGAATCCCCCATATCAAGGTAGGCTAGAATGGACTCATCATCCTAGTGTTGGATGGTGTTGATGGTTGAAGAGTCTTTTTTAACCATATCAAGAATGATGAGAGGAAGAAGCTTAGTTTGGCCACCCTTGTGATAGATTAGAGGGCCCAAGCTAATGGTGTTGATAAAAAAAGTCAATGGGAATGATGTAAAGGTATTCAAATTTTGATGGTGATTAGGTTGATGGTGAAGGGATGTCCTCATTAATGGGGGTGATGGATTGAGGTGAGTTAGTGGGATATTCTAGTCAGATGTACCCAAGGTGAAAGGACTCATGAGGTTCTAAGGTTTTGAGCACAAATAATGTATGGGGTCCCTACTCGTAAAAACTAAGGCTAACCCTTTCCAAGTATAGTGATGAAGATATAGTCTAGAAAACACTAGCCTATCTAGATGGGAGAAGTTAGAGGTAAATGGTCGGATATGTCAAATAGTAGTAGGGGAGAGAAGTTGTTGATCAAGTACACCATAAATTAAGTTTATTTGATTATTTGGTAGACAAAAAGGGATAATGGTTCATAGATTAGGGTCATAAGAAGGGTCATTTTTGAGGTTCACATACTCTTGTGGAGTAGGGAAATCATCTAAGGTGAGAAGGTGGTCCTCCCAAAGGGAGATACATTGTAATTTTTATGCCAAGGGATCCTCAATGGGAATCTGGGAAGAAGAGATAGATGAACTAGTTGAGGCTTCATAATTATTAATGGTGGAAGCACTACGGGTTGTGGTTGATGGTGTAGTAGTGTTATTAGGGTTGGTTGATTGGGAGGTAGATGAATGGGTAAGAAGAACATCATTAGGCCTATAGTTCATGTTACAAGATGTAAAATGACTAGGGTCAGCCTTGATAGTTACAACTTTCCCTTCATGTTTAAATTTAACATATTGGTGTATATTTGAGGGGATATAAGTCATTGGTCAAATCCAAGGGTGACTAATTAGAATTTTATATTAGATTTCACCATCTAAAACATAAAATAGTTTAATAATGGTGCAAAGTCCCAAGTGTATATGAAGGATAATGGTCCCCAAAATAGTGGCCATTATGTCATTAAAAGAGCAAAAAAATATTATGCTTTTGACCATGATGTTCTTTGGTAAATGTAGATAATCAAAATCATGGGAAGAGATTATGTTGATGTTGGATCCTCCATTGATCATCACCCTTTTGATTTAGGTGTGATTTATGTATGTAGTAATAAAGAGAGGAGGATCAAATTCTTTGAAATGAGCTAGAACTATCTCAGAATCTTTGAAGGTGATGATGGTATAATTTTAGAGGGATCCAACAAAGGATGCAAGAGGTTTAGGGTAATTTGGTTGTACCTTTATGGATTTTAGATCCTCCATTAACACTTAATGATGATGAGTTGATGTGTTGATTAAATCATAAAGACTCATCTTCACCAGTGCTTGGTGAAGTTTCTTTAACACTATTCATTGAATGGATACATAAAGGTTAGTGGAGGTTAAACTTAAGATAGATAACATAGGTCTTTGTGGTGGAATAGGTGAAGACATTGGTGTCTGGGATTAGTTGGAAGGTTGAGGGTTTTAAGGACATGTCCATGAAATAAACACATTGGCTTTTCCTTTACCTCTTTATTGAGATGGAGATTGGGTAATCATGTGAATGGTATGGAAAATAGGATTAGTTGGACTAGGTGGTGGCTTTGGTTCCTCCCCCTTAATTTTAGATGAAAATGTGGGAGTAGGTGTAGGTTGGGTTGGTGGTTGGATCGGCTGAGTTGGTGATTAGATTGGTAAGGGGGGTGAAAGTGGTTCATCTAATAATAGATAATCATCATCATATACTCAATGAATAAGAACTTGGAGATATTTTTAGTTCTCTATGTCATGTCATGGTGCCATATGGTACACACATATCAAAGTGTCATTAAACTAGGAGGGTTTAGTATTAGAGTGGGTGAATGGCATAATGGTGATATTTTAATGGAAGATGTTTGTAATAACCTCTATAAAATAATTGAATAAGATTCATTTAGAGGCATTGAAGGTGTTGAAGTTTTGGTTGTAGAAATAAAAACCTTCTTAGGTGTGTGTTTGACTTTGGAAGTGGAAGGTGGTTGAATAAACTTGGTAGATGGTTTGGGTTGAGGTGGTTTGGTTATAATTGGCCTAGAGGTAGATGGTTTCAAGGTAGATGATGATGGATTGATAACAAGGGGGAATGTGGAAGTAGATAAATTAGTTAAGAATGATGAAGGAGTTGATGGCTTAGGGGGTGGAAGTGTAGGCATAGAAAAGGGGGTTGGTTTAATTGAAGATGAATATGTAATTGGGATGGTAAAAGGTTAAGGTCCTAAAATAGATGGTAAATGGGAAGGAGGTGGCATAGGTCAAGTTCAAGTTAGAATTATAGACAACTCCACCTTTCTAATTATTTTTGGTTGGTAGTTTCTTTGGTGGATTTGATGGAGTTAGATCTAACTTCAAAGGTGGGTGAGAAATGCTAGGCATACAGAGGATTCCTAGATTCTTAGTTGTTTTGGCAAGAAAATAATGAGATGAGTTGGGTGGAGGTGGGTGATATAGTTCTCCCATGGCTTGGGAGAAAGAGATGTTTGATGAAGGGGTGATAATAGGTTCAAATGTGGATTCCAATAAAGTAGAGGGCCTGGTTTTATTTTGTTATGGGAGCCCAAGATGATGCTAGAAGGTGTATCTATCTATGTCAAGTTGTAAAGTAAATTATAGACTTTGCACTAACCTAAAAAATGGATTATAAATGGGTTTGCTTCCTTGATCAGTTATTTCAAATGTTAAACCTTGGGTAAAGAAATGGGAATGGTTCCTTCATCTTTACTTGAGCTAGAAGGGTTCAAAATTGTTGATTGGGTAGATGAGTTAATCTTTGATTGTAGGGTGGTTTTCAAAGGGGGAATGGATGGTTCTTTGATTAGGGGTGTAGTTTTGGTCATGAATTATTCCTTTATTTGGGTTTATAATGGAATATAATATAGTTATACTATTTTGATTAGTGGGGTAGAAGAAGAGGTGGTTAAATCAATGGTTTCCTTCTTTGGTGCTTCAATAAATGAAGGGGTAGGTATGGGTATGGTTTGATTAAGAAAAGCGATTGTGGTTGTAGATTCCTCCCTTTGGGTACCCAAAAGGATAAAAGGTAAACTTGATTCTTCCATAGGTGAACTAGACAAAGGAGCAATCAAAGTAAGGGGCTCATCCACCATAGGCTCATTAGTGATCAGGTTGATAGTGTGTGCCTCATGAGATGAAGATGGTTCAAATTGGTTGTTATAATGATAGGTAGGTGGACTATGGTTAGGGAAAGGCTTGCAAAAAATATGGATAGAATGGTTGGGAGGTGTGTTTTGGTTTTCAAATGATAATTCACCATTATCAATCAAGTTTTGGATAAGACTTTTAAATGTATTACATCAATTTATGTCATGTCCAGTGACTCGATGGAATGCACAATGGCCATTTTCATTGTACCACTCAATCATGAGGTGAGAGGGATCAAATTGTTAGGGTGGATTAATAAGATGGAGTTAAATTACATTAGCTTTAATAAATTTATCCAACATAGAGGCATAAGATTATCCTATAGTTGTGAATTGTTTAGGGGGAACCTAGTTTTGATTTTGGTTTGATGGGTAAGAAGAGTTGGAAGGAGTGGTTTGAAATAGTTGGTTAATGAATGGAGGTGGAGTAGATTTTAACACAAATAATTTTATAGAAGCTTTGGACTTAGGATTGGGTTAGTTGGATGTATTGGTGGAAGAGGGATCATTGGGTTTGAATCTAGAATTATGATTATGCATATTTAATTTCCCTTCATCTATAACCCATTTTTCAAGTTTTCATGCCATAGTGAATGCTTCATCAAAGATTATAAATGGTTGTAATTGAAGGGTGGGAGTAATGTGTTTTTCATATCCCCTAGAGAAAACCTTGATGATTTATTCTTGGGGTAGTACAAAGGACTTTGATTCATGAGACCTCACCATCTTGTGATGAAGTTGATGATTGATTAATCATCAAACTACCTTATAGAATAGAGGTTGGTTATGGAGACCTTCTTAGATATGTTTACTAAAGAATGTTCTAAGAATATTTGGGTAAGTTGGGAGAATGAAAATATAGAATTCCTAAAAAAGGAACTATACCAATCCAAGGTGCGTCCTGATAGAGATATAAGGAAGGTTTAGAGGAGGAGAGTGTCATCATAAGTGATCAAGTAAAAAGAATGGTGAAATGCCTTCAAATGTTATTGAGGATCATCCTTACCCTAAAACATAGATAATTTGGGGAGTTCCCATTGAGGAGGATAGTCATGAATTAGAATAGATGGGTTGATAGGTTCATTAAAAATTTGGTCATAGGATAAAAGGTTATGGGACCTAGAAATATATGACTCAAGATGGGTCATCTTATCCATAAGAATTCGGATCAAATTGGGTTGAGGTTGGGTAGCTATGTAAGTTGGTGGTAAGTTTTTTTTGAGGTTGGGTTGTAGCTATGAATTGATATGTGGTAAGAGGTACATAAGTGGCCACATATTGTTATATGGTAATTTGAGGTTACGATAGTGCCACAACAAGAGTGATAGGCATTGAGGGTTGGGTGAAAGGCACAATATATCCCTGTGGGTTGGGAATATATTGATAGGGTGTTTTAGGTACTTGTTTAGGAACTGATAATGGTTGGTTTAGGGGTACATTTGGGTTAGTTGATGGGGTTATGGTTTGGGTTGGTAATGCTAAAGTGCTTGTGGATTGATTATGGGTAGTCACCCTAGTCCTAATGGGGGGAAGAGTTTGTGGTATGGATAGCACCATGTTATGAAGGGGGAGAAGTTGGTATATTAGTTTAGCTAAAGAGAATGGTAGAAATGGGTGTGGAAGACATTATGCCAATAGAAGGGTTATAAGTGACATGGGGTAAAGTTGAACCAATGTTAGAGGTATTACTTAGGGTAATAGGTTTCTGGGTTGTGGTACTAAATGGGCTAATGGTAGAAGATGAATATTGGCTAACCAAAGGTTGGGTTGATTTAACACCAGCCATGAGGTGGTGTGGCATACCATAAGATGGATCCATTGGAGGAATTGAATTAGTCAAAGCATAATAAGCTAAGGTATTAAGATAGTTTTGAAGAGCCACTTAGTTTTTGTTTATAAAGGTGAAAAAATCCACATCACCTTTAAGAACTGTTGGAGGCTTGGTAGGTGAAGGAGAATGGTGGATCAAAACATGGGGGGATATATTAACATATGAGGTGTAATCCAAGGATGAGGATGAAGAGGAAGATGGTGGTTGGTTGTTTATATTTCTCAATTTTTGTCTAGTAAAGACCATGTAAGAAATAAAAAATGGATAGAAAACCTCTCACCTCAAATAATGAGCAAAAAAAGGAAAGCTCAAAGAAAACAAGGCACGGACTAAAAGCATAATTAATCCTAGGATTAATTTTAAATCACTTTTAGATTATGTCTTAAAGATTGTGAAAGGGGAAATTAGATTGTAAGTCAAGTACTAGAAGAGCCATCTAAGGATGGTTTTGGGTTAAATTTTGATACTCAAAATAATCTATGCTAGACTAGGTACATGGCTTGGTACTGGGGGCTTACTCGCCATACTTCACAAACCTAATTCTGAGTCAGGCCACTTAGCCAATAGATACCATTTATCTATAGTTTATATTCTACTATAGAATAGAGTGGGTCTTCCCCTTGGTGATAAAATCTAAGTGGGATCATTGGGTGGGGTAAGGTGATCCAAAGGGTGATGAAATTCCAATGGGCCTTGTCTCAAGTAAGTTTTGATGTTTTTTTTTTTTTTTGTGTAACTAGTTTGGTAGTGTAACATAGGTGTGCTATGATTAATTCATAATGATTTTAATTAACTAAGTGAGATAAATCAAGCATAAAAACCTTAAATACACTCAATTTTAACTAAGATAAAAATTTTGATTTTTTTGGATGAAAACATAACAATTAGAATGCACCTGATGTAAGATGAAGATGCAACCTAGGCCTAAAAACAATATTTTCTTTTTGAGTTTAGAAAAGAAAAGAAAAGAAATTTTTATTTTTTGAATTTTAAAAATGATAGAAATGCAATAAAATGAATTTTCACTAGTGAAACTATATGCCAAAAAAGAAACTATAAACCCATAAGGGGTCCCATCAGTCATTCTTAAATGTTTCCTATTATTTTTAACACTATTCTTAACTTTTAGAAGGAAGGAAAAAAATGATGAGGGGTGTGTTCCTAGTTAAATTTTGCACTCATTGATGACCAAATTAAGTTAGATCTCTTTTTTGGTGAGACTACAATAAAACCACACTAATCCAAATTGTTGGTAGACAGATATGAAGGCTGGACTACCTAGCATATGCTAGCTCTGAGAAGTGAAAGCTTCCTTGGAGGGATATCAATCCACTACCCTAATGATAAGATGCTTTGATAACAAAAAGGAAATGTGATTGTATTCAAATTGATAGGAGAGTTAACACTTATGCCAAAGAGGAATAAAAATACATGTTTGATGAGGTGACTAATTGTAACACAATAGGTTAATATCATGCCAAAATGGGTCAAGATCTAGTTCAAAAAATATGAATAGGCTCTACAAACATATCAATATTGAAAATGGGGTTTAGTTAGGTTTTAAAGGGGTAAGAAATAATAATATATTATTTTCTTGATAGGTGACTAGTGGCAATCAAGCTGACTGACATCGATTAGTCTGATTAGTGATAGTTTAATGATCGATGATGGTTGCTATAAGTAGTGATGGTTACAGGAACTAGATATAGTTTCTTATGTAAGTTTTATAGGCTATTGAAGTGGAGTTGGAGAGAGAATGACAAATGGGTAGAATTTTGAGTATGGATTTGGTGGGTGAGAAATGGGGTGTAGGGGATCTGATTGAGGTAGAAAGGTTAACAATGAAGGAAATTACTAAAAATAAATAAATGATACATATTGGATTTAAATTGTGTGATAATTGAAATATAAAGAATATTAGGTAGCATAACAGTGCTCTAGGCTTCAAAAGTCACATAGATAGAGTCTCAAGTCACCTAGATACCTGCACAAAAGAAATAAAGGAGCTTGGATGTAAGTATTTGATCCTTTTTTCCTTTCCAAGAGCCCTCATTTTATAGCAAGAACTTCTTAAGTGAGGAGGAAGGAAATAAATAAATTGGTCCAAGATAAATATGTTAATTCAAATTGATGCTTAACTATAAGGTTCACATGGGAAATTATCCATTTTTCTCATTCTTATCTTATTCACAACTAGAAATTCCTATGTTACAAGTTAGGAGACCTGATAATCGATAGTCAGGCTAACTGTCACTAGTTAGGATAATCGATGATAGTTGTATTCCTAGGCAAAAATGGGTGAAAGTAACTTCTAATTTGATGATTTAGAAAGTTTTTAGAAAATGTGTCTTATGTACATTGATGATTTTTAAGAGTTAGGAAAAGGGATTTTAGAGTTAGTTAGCTAGGTAATTAGCTGATTTAAGATTGAGAATAGGTTCATCAAAAACTATTCTAGGTGACATTTTTTAGTGTCTAAAATATTAATAAGCCACAAATCTCAAAATAAACAAGATCAACAAACCTTTTTCTAGTCAATGTTCACCTCTAAAACTTGTTACACACCTAGAGACTCCCATCACACACTTATCAACAAAAAATTGAGCATCCATACCCTTGGTAAAATACATCCTATCCCATGGATTTTAACCTACAACAAGATAGATAAACTCAAGAGCACACAATAAACTCCATACCTTATTTCTTAGATTTAACTACTAACTCCTTTGATCCTAGGACCTAACCAATTACAAAGCTCCCCATAACTTCATGCTTTACTTGGAACATGACATCTTCAACAAGTCTTCAAATAATATCCAATCACAATTAATACTCATATAGAGGCACTTCCTCTTTAGAACACTATGAACTTTCATGGCATACACAATTATTCAACAAGCCTTAAATAGGTTTAGCAAGATATAGAACATAAGTCTAAAATAAAGTCCTTCAACTTATAAGCTCACCTAGCATCAAACATAAAATAATATGCAAATATATGTTTGCAACTCACCTTTATACTAGAGCCTACAAACCATGGTTAGAAAACTAAACTCCTCAAGATAGGACCACTAAGAATTTTCATAAGCTTATTTTCTCAAATAAAAAGATATCTAAAGGAATACAAAAACATACATTGTTTTCATACCATCTCATCAAACAATATCTAATATACAATAAGATTCCCATGATTGATAAGTGTCTCCTTGAAATATTAGATAGAGACACCCCTTTTATAAAGTGAGACTAAAAGTCCCAAAACTCAGGAGATTCCCGTATCTCCATATGTTTATCTAACTTACAATCCTACCTCATCATCAAATTTATTTTGAATGGATGCTTGAATTCATTATTTGCTTCAAATTTGTCAATAAATGCTAACAACATAAACTCTTGACTTTCCTTAATTTCTGATCCTTTTTTTCACCTTGGTAAATAGTCCATAAAAACTCTTGGAATCAATAGGGTTAGTCTCCTTAGTCTTTACTATCTCAGGTCTTCATACAATAGTTTGACTCTTCTTGTCTTCTACATCCATCTTACCTACTTTATCCTTGAGATTATCTTGATTTGTAACATAGCTATCTAGAGAAACTTTATTATCATCTTTATGACTACAAGAATTAGCAATGATTACCTTTATTTTCCATATCTAAGTTTTTCTTTTCTCATAACTTTTAGGAGATATATATCTTTTGACATTCCTTGAAGACATATTAAAACCATTTTGATATAATCTATCAATATGTCCACTTTTATGACAACTAAAAAAAATAACATCATTCATACTTTTATATTGATGATGACTATGATCTTCCTTTTCTATCTGGATGAAAGAAAAATGATGTATCTTATTCATATTTGATTCCTTCTTTTTTATATCAATTAGTCCACCTTGATCATGATCATCCTTCATAGTATTTGGTCTCATTACCATTGAGTGACTTTTAGGATTATCTTTCTACTTGTAAAAAATTGAGTGCATCTTCAAACTATTCTTGCAAAATTTAGCAATATGTCCTACTTTATTACAACTATGGAAAATAATATCATTCATTATACCTCTTGACTGATCTAAATTATGATTTCTATAAGACCAATTATTTCTTCTTCCAAGGCTCTATGAGGACTAATTCTTGACTAAATTCTTTCTACAGTCATTAGCTCTATGACCATACTCTATGCATGTATAACAATGAACATGAAATAAACTATCATACTTTAAGCATTTGGTTGTATAACAAAGATTCTTTCATTGATTTCAAATCTTGCATTCTCCTTGACATACTAGAGCTTCTCATGCTTCTCTTCTAGCTTATCCAACTTGACCATAACAATCTCGTGATTACTTTTCAATGACTTCATTTCAACCTTCAATTGACTACACTCATCTTCTTTTGATTTTAGATTTACATTTGTAGTCCATAATTTATTATCAAGAATATTTATCTTATAATCATTTTCTTTTTCCTTTTTATCCATGTCTTTCAATCTATATGCTTTCACTTTAATAAACTTGATCTATTTTTTATAATTATTTTCTTATTTCTTGTACATGTCAACTAAACTTCTCTTAAGAGAACTGACATTTGATGCAAGGATTTTGATCATATTACTCATTTTATGATTTTTTTTCTTCTACTCCTTTAGTTCACCAAGATCACTCATGATCTCATCTTCTATATTAACTTCTTTCGTTCTATCATCTTCCCTACTAATATGGTAAGATTCTTTATCAAACATGGTGTCATTTTATTTTGAAAACAAAATTGTCTTGGTATCTATTAACTGAACCTTGAGATCATTGATAAAATTTTCATCCCCTTTGATATCTTTATTCAAAGTATATATCTACTCATCAAGTTCCTTGATCACAACCTTCCACTATTGATTCTCTTTATTCAACCTTTTACCCATCTTTGTACCAATTGAGGATCTCCTTCAAGTTATTAAGCTTCCTCTAAAGGACCGTGCTCTGATACCAATTGTTAGAGGTACAATCACTAATAAGGGTATATTAGTGAGACCAAATATTTCAATTATAATTACAATCCTTTCAAATTATTAAATCCTTTGTATATATCAACTAGATCAATCAACATTAACAAGAGAGATTATTCATTCAATGCATACACAAGATCAAACACATAACACATAATTTCTATGGGAAACCCTCATGGGATATAAAACCCACTCTCAAAATAAAAACATATGGACTACTATCCTATAATAAATTAAAAACAAGAGACTGGTCAACTCCTTTTTACCAAAAATCCTTGATCATATCTTCTTGACCAAAGGCCTTGAGTGAAACACCTATTTCACAAGGAGAAACTTTCCCTAATTAAGATCAAATATTCTAGACCCTCATTTGATATGAAAACCTCCACCATAAAACTAATGTATTCAACACTTGATGATGGATCTATATTTATCTAACCTCTACACAAACTTCCTCTCTATCTCATATATGCCTCTCATATATCCATACCACAATCTCTCTCTTTCTTCATTCAAATTGTCCTCATATGCACACTCAGACCTAATTTCATATCCTCAAACTATAATATCACTATTTGGACATCATAAATATGACCTATAGGTCATACACATAGTCCTAAATATAGTCTACTCATTAAATCTTCAACTAGGCACTCTATCTCTCTGTCGCTCCTTAATCCCCACATATACCTTGCACAAGTCTTCTCCAAAAGTCTAGAAAACAACATATTGGTTTCACCATTTATAGATAAATAATGAATTAACAAGATCAAAATATTTCTTATCAGCCAAAAAAACATGCTTTCACCCTTAAGTCATATAACATGGGTCATAATTAATCACAATCCACTTTTAAACAGGCCTAAGTCACTTTTAAGTCCTATGGAGACCCATTTAGCTCTTTGACACTTATTCAAGAAAACTAAAACATAGAAACACTTTCCAAATGCATGTAACCATTCCACATGACCCCTTTGACATCCTCAAATGATCATAGTCACCAAAATACTCTTCTGTTAAAGCATAATTAGCTCAAACACTTCTCTGTACATATAGTCACCATGAATGAACACAAAGTCAACTTATAAACCATTATTCATACTACATAAGATTTATAAAACCTTAATAATGCACATATATGATACTTATTGAGTATAAAACATGATATAATATCTAATTCATCATTAAACATCAAAACAACATTATAACAGGCTCAATTACCCTTCTTGGGTTACTTGTAGAACACAATCGAACACATAGTCAAATTTAGAGCTCAATATCTTTATCTCTACATATATTCATATCTTAAAATATATATTTCTATATGTTACTTGAATTCCTCCACAAATTTTACGCCATGATCAAATTATACATAGATCGAAAGATAAGGCCAAAATATAGAGCATAATTTTTTCCCTTTGTTAAATTCAAATATTTAAATACAAAGAGTCACAATTAAACCTTGGTCACTTTGATTTAATATTGTGTCCTCACTTATTATATAAATCACACACCATTAATATAATTTTAAGTAAATCTACCTTTACCTTTCAATTCTCATCATTAGATCTTCATGTTGACCATTTGACTTAATGCACTCCATCAATCTCCTGTATGTAGCTCAATCTTTATATCTATTTGACATTAAACATAGAACACTTGTCCTCATCTCATTGATTCTATAAATCATGGAATGATCAAGATCCTATGATATTTTTTTAATCAACTTGATATTTAATCAATTTAAGCATCAAACACTTTGACCCATTTGAATTACTATGTACTGTAGATCAATATGTACAAACTCTCACGAACCATTGATCCTTGAAAGAATCTTGATATTTATCTCTTCTCAACATTAAAATTGAAAACTTCTCACCATCTCATATCATCCTAACATATTGGATTAAATGTGCTCTGTCGATGTTTCTCAGACTTTATATTGTACAAATTTGACTATGGGAACCTTTTCAATCTATTTGTAAGATCAATTTTGCACCTTCATATCTTTTTTTGTGATTTGATGCATGATCTAAAATTTAGACCATATGATATTCTCACATAAGATAATACATAAATGTGACAAACTAATCCTATAAATCTAACACATGTGAGATATAATAACATTAAAATTCTCACTTAGATTTTTTTGCCATGGTGCTATGTAAAAAACATGTTTGGAAGGCCAGCTTTGAACATGAATGTCTTTTGTTGTGCTTCAATTCTTAACATAAAAGTTATCAAAAATAAACTAGGTATAAAAATGAACAAACCCATATTATCACCTTCTCATAAAATGTCCACACGTGTGATATATTCCACCATCAAAATGCCTACTCAGATTTTCTTTCAATATTGCAAATTTGAATATGGGAAAATACTATCAAAATGCCTGAGAGCCAAACTTTACACTTATATATATATATATATATATATATATATATATAATAATAATAATTAATAGATATACTTGATACTTTGTGTATTAAATATAGGGATTAATGTGATCACAACCATAAGACCAACTCCACTTGAATCATCCATACGTGGTAATGGTGATGTTAGCAAACTACCTACTCAGATTTTCTGCCACTAGATCCAAACTATCTAGATGAAAACTATATATTCTAGATGAATTTAACTTATGCACACAAGATATCCAATCATCCTTGACCATTTATAAGACCCCTTTCACATTCTCAAAATACCATACTCATCATTTAACATCTAAAATCATGCCAAAACTAAATATCAACCAAGTCAACTTCAAGCATACTAGGACAAACATATTACACACTTTGTCATTATCACTTAGATTATCAAGGCACTTCAACCACTCACTAGGACCCCTCCATGAAATTAAAATGACATCAATGACAAATATTCAACATAGGCTTGGAAAATATTATACATAAATTGTATTTATCAAGGACTCACTAATGGAAGAAAGTCCTAGTAAGCGAATAGTTTACACAACCTTCTCATTAGCGCTATTAATATTAATATCAATGGCCCTTTTGTTATAAAAAACATATTAAAGGCCTTGGATAGGCTCAAACCTCACCTTGTTTAGGTGGGTGATGGGTTTTGAAATGGTCTTTCTCTAAAATCTCATTCCTTGTGGTGGTATTTTATCTCAATAATCACAAAGTACCCTTTGTCATGGTCCCTTGGATCAAAGGTTTGAAATTATTTTAAAAGGGTAAAAAAATGATTGGAAATATTTTCTATAATAAAAATTGGGATTAGATCATGTGTAATATTTTGAAGGTTATGTTTAATATTAATAAGGAAGATGTAGAGTTCATTTTTGAGTTGAAAAGTTCCATATTTGAGAAGTACTTACATAAAATTGGTGTTACATCCCTTATGCCTTGGTGGGAAGATTGGAACTTGCCTATAGCTATTCCCTTTACTCATTATTCTCCTTAACTAGGGTATAATTTGTAGTATTTTTAGCACATTGAAAATTAAAACCTTAATCATCAATGGAATCTTAATCATTTTCCTTATGTATGGTATATAAGGTTTGTTAATATCTAGGAAACTCTTATTTAGCCTAATAAAATCCTTTTTATTTTGTGTATTCTTTACCAAGGTTTTCCTATTGGTGACTAGCTCAAGCACATGGGGGTCTCAAGCCCCATCTTCCCTAACTTACACCACCTAAAACCCATTAAACACCTTTTTTGGTTTTGTCCTCATTCTCATTTTTCTTAGATATGGATTTATACTATCTTAAAGCATTTTGGCTTAAATTATTCACATGTAAAATGGCTCTTTTGGGGATTCCACCTTTCTTCTTACAAGATACAACAATTTTTGGTATATTTTATGTGCTAAAATTATTTCTCAAATTTTAAATATATAAATAAATAATGTTTTGATCATGAAGATATATAAAGGATATATTTTTTAACTAAAAAATTTCTTTTGATTCCTAATGTTACCCTCCAAATATAGAGTCAAATAGATAAATTTTAGATAGAGTTGAATCATCTAGAAATTATCTTAGAACATTAGGGGAATGCATCATGTGATGTTAGTCATGAGCTTCCCAATATCTTTCCCAACCACTCTCCTCCTTTAGGTCATGGGAATGGGGGTTTGTGGTGGTGATATTGAGTCTAATAGTCTCATATCTAGATGAACCCTTCTCATTATTTATATAGGCACTACTTGCCCCAATAGAAATAATGGTGTGAGGGGAAGTTGGGATCCTCCACTTTAGGATAAATTTATTTAGCTTTATCTTGTCATATCACCTATTAGATAGGATGAATCTAAAAAAACAACATAATATTGGTTGGTATCCCTTACAATTTTATGAGGATCCCCTAATCAAAGGGTATGGGGAGTAAATTGACATATTCCTCTATCTCCTCTTCCTTCACTTGCTACCATGTTCATTGTTGTTAATTAATGAGATATTTTCTATTTGTTCTTTTATCTACCTCTTTTTGGGTTGATGTGTACTTGAGTTAGTTTAGCTTCGGTTCATGTGGCCTTGGGTTGGCCCTCTTTATGATTTTGTTATCTTCCCAAGATTGTTTAGCTCGATGTGATTTTAATTTTGGGTGTGACTTTTCAACCCATATATTTTGTATGAATAACATTATATTATATCTCATTTTATCAATAAAATTACACTTTTTAATTTAAAAAAGTACAAGTTTTTTTATTATAAACCCATATATTACCAGACCATGAGAATTAGTGTACTTAGTGACATCCACAATGGTAATACTCAACTATTGAATGAACCTATTTAGATCTCCACCACTTTTTCACATCATATTAATACCATGATAAATTTCATATATAAATTGAAAAAAAAAGTATAAACCTTATATATAAATTCAATTCACTTGAATATAAACATGCACATACCAAAAATCATGAGCATTTTATTAAAATTTGTATCTCTAGCTCTCCAATCAAAATTTATGTTCCTCAAAATATTTCATCTCAAAAATGGGTTATGAAAAAAAAATTTATGCCTAATGAGTCAAAAAATAGAAATAAGATTAATAATTCTCCAAGTGAAACTCTTAGAAACATTATTTGAAACAAACTAATCATATTACTATTTAACCCTTTTTGGTAGGTTAAGGGTTTATGGACAATAAACTAATCAACTATAGGGTAAACTATTATAAAAGTAGACCAATAAAATGAATTCATATTTATAATATTATGATAAATATAATTAATCTAATAATATGATAAATATAGATAATTAAAATGCCAAATAATACTCTAAAATTTGTAATATGAAGGATAAATAATACTTAGCTTATTCAATTATACATATGAAAATCTAACATGTACATTGATTTGTCAAATTTTGTAAATTAGCTTTTTATAAGCATAGAAACCACCATCAATGATTATATCCAATTTTAGAGTATTATATCCAAATAAAGGTATAAAATATTTTTTTGTAACATCCACTACACCTATTATGTTTACTATCACATTGTAGGTTGTTAGTTCATATCTTGCACATAGGTTCTCAGAATCAATGTTTTGCTCAAAACCTTGGGTCCTCTGATTAGTGAATTTGAGATAAACTCAAATTTACCTCTATCAATTATTTTTGCCTACACATTAATATAATTTTAATAGGGCCTTAGACCGATGTAATTCTCCACCTTATGTTGGCTTGTGTGTGTGAACAATTATGTAATATGATATATGCAAGTGCATGTAGTTATTTATATTGTAACTTGAAAAATATTGTTCATGTGATGATATTTAAATTATGTATACTTGTAATAATACTACTCCTATAACTAATTTATAAATACAGAAGAATGGGGTATTATATCTCAATCGTGAAAGTGATTTTTAGTAGTGTATTATGAGCTTGAGATGTGCTAGCTAAATCTTGCTTAGAATTTTTTAGATACATAATTAATAGATTTTTATTTGTATTTATTCCATAACTTTCGAAATAATCTCATGGGATAGTTAAATAATACAAATAGGTTGACTCATACATGTCTAAATATTTACAATCTGATCATTTGGAATGCAGGGACACTAGTGTCAATGTTAGGGTCCTAATCTAGATGTTAATGTTCTATACAATAAATTTTTTTTCATGATATATAAATATATATGTAGTATATAAATTATTTTTTATGGATAATTTAGGATATGGGTGATATACATCATCATAATTTTAGGGTTGGACTATAGGATAATCAATTAGGTATAGTGAGATAGTGAATATGAGCCTTATGGTAGTGGGAAGGTCAAGAACTGAAAGGTTGATCCATGATTGGTATTTGTAAAGTTTACATGACTAGTATGTCATACTAAATCAGATTTTAATATCTATATTCCCCCATTTAATCTAGTAATAAGTAAGTATGAAATTATTAGGCTAAAGTAAATAAATGTGTATCATTGCAAGTACGACACACCTTTCCTTTTTCTTGACATTGAGGGAATTAAATATCAACCATAATACTTAAGGGGTCCAAATATTATAGATAGGTAAAATCTCAATTAGTTCATCTTGGAAAACTCAGTGCATTAATGCATGGTGAGAAAGGAATGAACCTTATTCATGCCCCATCATCATATCTATTATAAATGTTATTTAATATAAATATGTGTATGTTATCTAAATCATTTTCATGGAATATTTACATTTAATGTGTCCCAATATGAAGTATATGTCAAAATTTAACTGCTAGCTACCCAAGTTGTACCCTTGTTAAAGTAGATTGTTCACATCCACCTCACACTTGGACCAAAATTAAATTGACCTCTAAGCTATGGGGTTCCTATTGTCTAGGTCAAATCTCTAGTTTTTATATGGATAGCACCCATGATTTGTCATTTAAATATTTTATTTAAGACCTAATCATATTGGGATGAAAAGGGAAAATATATGATAACTTATGAAAGAGCCTACACTAAAGTGATGATGCACCAATGATTGAGTATCCACTATTGGTTTTTACCTCAAACACACTAAAGAACCTAATGAAGACTACACCTAATCATAAATATTAATGAATTTATAAGAATTAATGTTTAGTTTGAAGGTTAAGTGAGATTTATTTAACTTGAAGTATAAGAGCCTAGATCTGCCTAAGATGCTATTAGCCCATGACACTTCAAGAACACCTATAATTGACAACACTTCACACAAAATTCATAGAATGATAAAATGAATTTAGGTTCATGAAATGACCTAAATATAACAATAAAAATCATACATTATGAAAATAAAGTCTCACAATTCACTCTAACACTCAAACAAGAATTATGCAACTATCTTTCTATTGATTCAAAGAGGCAAGGTATAATTTTGGCAAAACTTTTATACACCCAACCAAGGCATGATAAAAAAAGAGCTTAATTTCTAATTAAATATAATGTTTTAGAGATAAGAGATAATAATAAAGACATAAAATATGACATTAATGAGTCCAATGTGGTACATGGTAGTTACAACAGTGCTAATCACTCCTCCCATGCATTGATGTCCTTTCTTGACTCCATTTTTGGCTTTGAGGTGAGGTGTGGAAGTTTTAAATAATTTTTTTGAATTTATGAAGGTCTTGATAACACTAAAAATAGCCTAATATTCCTTATAATGTAAGTTACTAGCTGTACATTGGATGTTATTAGGCTTCCAAGAGGTGTTCAACAACCTCTTTTTCAATGTGCATATTGAATTATCATTGAACCTATCTTCACTCCTTGATAAAGGCCTCTAATATAGGATATGATAACCCAAATGTGTATTTAAAAATTATAATTATGGATTATTAACCTCATAATGTCAATTTACACCCACTTTGACCTTCTCTTAGCTGATCAAATAGGCCTCATTTGCAAGTTTTTCATTTTTTGCAAATTCACTATTTAAAGGCTTTAAAAAATTGAACCATATTTAAAAATTACCTAATAATAATTATATTATTAGTATATAAACACCCTAAATTATAATTATACCTCTTAAGTATCCTTCACCTAAAAATTCATTTAATTTATTTGACTAGGCTCTTTATACGAGTTCCACAAACTAGGTATTTGGAAGGAGTTGATAGAAACACTTAGAAACAAATTCATGGATAATTATAGTTTTTTAGGAGTATAAAAATTATTTAACATACCTCTCCCATAGTTTAGAACACTTGGTTAGGATTTCAAACACATTTTTTACTCAAAAACCTATAAATTTGCATTTTTTGAGGTGTCCATATAGCCTCCATACAATTGGGTACTAAGGTCATTAGCTCCTCTGAGTGGGAAACACATCCATGTGTTATTCAAGTATTTCCTAAGCATATGGATTAATTTATCACTAAATATCCCTATTCGAGTCCCTATTAGGGTTTAAGAAGGGTTTATGAGTGCTGGGGAGTCTTAGTGATGGTTCATAGATGTTATGGACCATGAATTTGAAATAATTACTATATATGCATTTTTGTAGACCCCTATAAATTCCTTGAAGTTATTCACTCTCCATGTAAATCAATTATATAATTATGAACACTTGAAGATGATCCTTGGCTTAGAAACATGCTTTTTGAGTAGGTTTTAGGTATTTTCAAAAAATATGACAAACTTTAGGTATCTCCCTAACATTATAAGTGACTAAGATGTGTCTAAACATCATGATGGACTCTCCCTTAAAGGTATAAAATGTTATTGATATTGAAATGGGCCTTCACTTCACCTTTTAGTGATATAATCCTAGTAGAGGTGATATACTAGTCTTCCTATAGACCTAAATCTTGAAATTTGGCCTAAACCCTATGGTTATGAGTCACTTACACCTTGTTACCAACATGAAGATTACCTCAGAGGTCATGTGAAGTAGAAACATTAGCTTGATCAAGCCTCTTGACCCCTGAGGAGTGAATATAGCCATTAGTCTTAACACTTATTCCTATATTATTGTATAACAAACCATGGAGATATCTATAAATGACTGTTAGAGGGCCATCTAGAAGTCTTAAAGCCCATTTTACTTCTTTAGCTCTGTGGTTAACCCAAATACTTTTTAGTTATCTATTCTTAGGATCAAACTAATCTTCCTAAGCTTTTTATGTATAGTTTGACTCTTACATGTGCCAACCAATGAGTTCTGATGATGTTTAAAATACTCTAGGAGACCTTAAAGATAATTACAGGGTCTAACCATCTCATTTGTATGTGTTTTAGATCAAGAATCCACCATCAAGTCATATCTAGGGTTTGGGTACAGTTTGAGACATCCACCATCTTAATGATGGTTCATAGTATAAATACATCCAAACCAATACCACTTACCATTTACCTATAGTGCACTTACCTCCTCATCTTCCATGAATATATTGGTTTCCCATGTAAAGAGTGTGTTGAGATAGGAGAATTGAGGTGGCACTAGGGTTGTCTACTAACCAATTATGATAGGTTATTTTATTAAGTATCATTCATAAAGGTTATACACCCAGTAAAAACCAATAATTCATAGATATTTACTCCATATGGAGACTTAAAATTCCCTAAGACACTTGGACCTGAGCATCTCTATGATGGAGTGTGTGAACACTTAAAGTTGGGCTTAGAATTGGTTTTTTATAGGGTCAAATGATTCAAGTAGGGTTTTGAAGTCACTTTGGCCCTTTTATTGTTTATTTCCTCTTTAAATCATATAATCATGGTCTAAAAAACCCTTACACATCCATAATTGTCCATCAAACTTTGTTTTAAGTATTTGGGCCTCTCTAAGGTAGCAATAGGGTCTATAATTAAGCTCAAGGCTTGTTTGCATTATTTTACCCTCATGGGAGCTTGATTATAAATATAACTAATAATACCTTTTTAGGGTATGTTATGACCTTAAATATCATTTCTCATTACTTAAAAATGATTTGTGGACCCTAATATGCTTGAAAACCCTTCAAAGCATGAATTTACTCATTTAGTCCATAAAACTAACTGTCACAAACAAGGCTAGGTATGAGACAAAATAGTAGGTATACCCAATATTTTCATGAATAAAATGAGAGAATTGGTGACTATATACACTCAAAAGGATCATTTTTAATAAGTTTTAAGGCTTTAACATGCCTATAGAGGTTTAAAACAATCATTTTTCTCAAACTAGTAGTGGGTTGCATTCTAACTTAGTAATTAGGCATGAGAATTTTGAGTATGACCCTCCCCTTTATTTCCTAGGATGAATATGATGATGATTTATCCATAACATGTATTACACACACACACACACACACACACACACACACACACACACACACACACACACACACACACACACACACACACACACTCTTATATGGTGAGTTTCCAACCTCCATTCTTGTTGAATACAATTCCCTTCTCAAGTTTAGGTTTTATGCCTAAGTAAGCCTATGTGTCCTCAAAGCCTATTTTGATGTTCTCTTGCTCTTTATATGGAGTGATCACTGATATATTTCCCTTTTACTTATAATAATAACTACTTATCCTTGTATTAGTGTTTCCTCTCACCATAAGAAAAATGTGGTTCTCCATATGAATCAACACTAATTTGTTTTATACGCTCACATATGCTAACTATTACAAGGGTTTGAGTATCATGATTGTATGAGATAAGAGTGGTATACAAATTCTTTAAACTATTTTAACACATGCCCCTCATTATTCACCTCCTTGGGATTCACAAATTTTTAAGGTCAAACCACTCTTCATGCCTATGAGTGGTCTACACAGTGTTCTCAAAGACTTTACTATAGTAAGCCCAAGTGACTTATTATAGGTGGTTATTTTCCTCTTTAGTTAGGTGTATGACCAACCTTCCATGATTTCATTATCCTTCAACGTTTTAAGGGGTATTTATATCTATTTCACATGGCTTAGATGGGGAATGAAGGGTGGATTGAATGAAGATTAATTTGGAGTGACATAGGGGTGAAAAATGATCAATAGGTTTAAAACACATTGAAAATAGTAATGGAAAACAACATGAAATGGTAAGGTATGAAAATGACATAGACTAGAACATAAAAACCATTCTATGGAAAACAACATGAACCTTGAAAATCCTCACACATATAAATAAGCTAATATAACACTTGGGAGGTAGAAAAAAGGCACACACAATCAAGAAATGAAACCTAGGAATATCTAAGAAACCTTAACATTGTCAAAAAACCATAACTTTTGCTAAAACTGATTATGTGAGTTTCATAGGCAAGGAGGATGGTTTGAGGTCTATAAGGCTGCCGTGAAAGTTGAGAAACTTTATCATAAGGATATGATGATAACCTAACATGACTTTAACACTCTATTTCACACTTTTGAATATGTTTCAGTGTTAGAGAGGACAACTTTAGACCACATACAATTCTGATAAGCAGTGAGCCTCAAATATGTATGATATCCTTCCTTGAAGACACCTTAAGGTAAATAAGAGACTGATGGGCATAAAACTTGAGGAAATAGGTATGGGGAAACTTCAAACATTAAAACAATCCTCCAACATAGTCAAATCCTTCTAATGAGGGCACTCAACACTTTATTCACTATCCATATCTGACTATAGATTACACATTATGTTAGTTTTGAAGGTTTTTTTGCTCCACAAGCTCACACATGTGATATAAACACTAAAAATTCTATGAGATGTTCCTTCAAGACATAAGGAAACATGATCAATTATTGGTTTGGTTAGATAAGCTATAAACCTAACAAAACCATCATATTTCATTTAGTTGTTGCAGACATGGATGACATACAAATTCCTTAAGTTATTAAGTAATGTTCATATAGCTCATGAGACCAATCCAAAAATAAATGCTCATGGGTTGAATATAATTGATTCTACTTCCCATAGATAAGATCTTGAGCCTTCATTCTCACTCCATATGGTCTGAGCATAAACCCAAGGAGCTCTCCAAGTCTGCTAATGAGCTCAAGGGGGAGGTAGGTTAGTTTTGAGATTCCTTTGCACCAAAACACTCTACTTTCTCCTCCAATTTGTATTACTAAACTCCCTCTACAAATCCCTAACTCTACTTGAGTCAGTCTATACTATACATATCCATACCACTTGGAAAACCTCTACAACCTACAATTTCTCTACATTTTCTTTTGTTCCAAACCAAAATACATCATTAACAAGTGTTATGGAGGTAAAATAAGGGTTATGTGATGTTTTTAAGTTTATGGTACTAATTAGGGAGTTGAAAACTCATAATTTAGCATGTGTGGGGCCCATTAGGGAGGATTTAGGCAATGGCCATGGTGGTAATGGGAAAATTGGGGCATGAAATTCTTTATTGTTAGTCTAATTAAGATCATGAGGTGTATTTAAGGCATTTAATGTAATTTATTGGCCCATAAAATTTAAATTAGGCCTCATCATGATAAAAAAAAATTGTCTTTGGTACACACACATGACCTTAAAGGGGTATATAAAATGAATATCATGCTAATATCTATGAAGAGATCCTTATGACCTAAAATATACCTTAATTGGAACTCAAGACACTTCTCATGATGTTATTGAAACTTTAAATATGAACATACCTCATGTGATTGAGCAATATTTTTCTTTAAAATAGTTTCTCTTGCACCAATAATATAGCTAAATATGAGGCCTTGATCATTAGTCTATCCATATCATATAATCTTGATATAAGGGACATCCATTTTTTGTCATTTCCTAGTTGGTTGTTAACCAAGTTACTAATCACTACCAAAATAAATAAGAACATATTTTTCCATATAAAGAAATGGTAGATAAACTCACATAGACATTTGACACATTTTCCATCGATAGTATTCCAAGCAAAGATAAATGCCATGTAGATGTTATGGAAAGTGAAACATCCTTGATGAATTTTGATAATGATCATATAAAATTTACAATATTACATCTATGAAATCCTTTCATTTCCTTTGATCAAATGATCACCTTGTCTATTATTTTTGTTAATCATAATACTATAAGCATATAATGATACATTGATATTTATAATTTTTTTATAAAACCTATATACCATACAATTTTTCACGAAATGTTAAATAGAATTTATAAAATTGATATTTTCATTATGTTATTATTGGAAATGATTTGTTTAAAAGAGGTTTTGTGGATAATTGCTCTGATGCTTAAGAAAATATGAGACTCACTCTACACTCTTGGAAATGCATGATAGTGAGTGTGGTGGGAATTTTAGTCATTCAAGGTTATTATTGGCATAAAATGGAACAAGAATGTATCAAACATGCAAAACTATGATTTTAATGCAAAACCATGTTTTTAATACAAAACTATGTTTTTAATGCAAAACTATGTTTTTAATTCTGAAAATATAGTAATTTGAATCATGGACCATCACATGAGTTAGAGTGGATCATTTCAAAATGGCCTTTTTTGTTATGGGTCTTTGATTTAATAGACAAAGTAATCTAATATTCACTTGTGGACACAAATTTATAATTATAGATATAGAATATTTTACAAGCTTAGTGGAATCCATTCCACTTGAGTTTACAACAAGGGATGACATATGTAGGGTTTTGATGACCAATTTCATATCTTATTTTGGCATACATTTCTCCATAATTTTTTACAATGGAGAATAATATAAAAACAAAATGATAAGACAATTTTGAAATAAATACAAGATTAAGTATACCTTTTCTACACCTTATTACCCACATGGAAATGACTAGGTAAAGGCAAACAATGAAACAATTGTCAAAATACTTGGCAAAATAGTTGAATGATATAATGCTGATTGTCACAAACATATGGTATGTGCTCTATGGGCATATAAAAATAGTGTATGCACACCTAATCAAGCTACACATTAATATTTGTTCTATGGTATAGATTCCATCTTACTAATTTAAATTTAGATATTGTCCTTATGTGTTTCTCTAAAATACATCATCAAAGATAATGAATACTATGAAAAGTGACTACATTATTTAGAATAGTTGAGTGCAAAATGCACATAGGTTACATAATACCTACATGTTTATCAGGATCATGTAAACTGAGCATAGAAAAAAGGTTCAGCCATGTGACTTTTATCTGGGTGACCTTGTAATAAAATAAAATCAAAATATTACCAATATAAAAAATAACAAAAAAAGGAAATTTCAAACCAAATTGGTTTGGATCATTTAAAATTATATAAAAGTTGGGAAAGTGTGTATATAACCTCGCTACACTTGAAGGAAAGTCTTCAAAATCTGAATGAACATTATGCACTTGTGTAAATATATTGTGTAAGCTTACACATGCATATTACCCATGATTATATCTTACATAGGGTGCTTGATATTTATTAACACATTGTATCGATGGGCTACTATGAAATCTTCAGGATGGTTGCTTATGTTTTACATTATGCACTTCCTTGAGTTTCTTGTATTCCTTTTTTGATCATTTGAATATGCTCACTTTATTTCAGTCCTTATGCCTATATATGCTTTCATTGACATTTTCATGTCATTTTTTATTGTATGGACATTTGAATATGTTATTATTACATTTGATTAAGTCATGTTCTTTCAATTGTGTAGAATTTGAACATACCCCTTTTTGTGGTTTCCTTAGATCGTTGCCTTTTGACTAGTTTTTTAGTGTTCTTGTGTGTGTGCTTGTTTGATTGTCATGCTTTTATTTTTAATACCTAGATTTTACCATGATATTTATCATGCATCTTTGGCCTACATATGATCACATATTTTCTATGTGATTTAATACTATATCTACCTAGACATGTTCCTTCTATATGCTACATGGTTACAATCATAGAGTATATAGTTGTCTTATACTTTTGGTGAGGTATCTATAAATACCTATTTTTACCTCACCTAAATAATGGGGTATATTAATGGGAGAATTTCATAGAGACATATTCTCCACACTTGGCATAGCTTATATAATTAATGGGGGCATTATTTAGAAGTGTGTTCTCCACACTCATTTAATATATGATACTTATATAATTTTTTAGATCCAATGGAAGCATGTCATATGGGCATGGCTTTCACACATTCACAATTTATAGATTCAATGGGAGCATGATTTGAAAGCATGTTATCCACATTCATTCATCACATTGGTACTTATATTATTTTTTAGATTCAATTGGGGGCATGTCATATGGACATGGCTTTCACATATTCACAATTTCTAGATTTAGTGGGGGCATGCTTTGGAAGCATGTTCTCCATAGTCATTCAATATGGTACTTATATCATTTCTTAGATTTAATGGGGGCATGATTTTTAACCATGTTCTCCAAACTCATTTAGTATAGTACTTATATCAATTTTTAGATTCAATGGGGGCATGATTTGAAAGCATGTTCTTCACATTCATTTAATATGTTACTTACATTAGTTCTCAAATTCAATACATGCATGCTTTGGAATCTTTTTCTCCATACTATTCAGTATTTAACATCTCCAGATTATAGTTGGGGTATGTTTTGGAAACATATCCTCCACAATAGTATTTAAATCAATTTTCAGATTTCTCCATATATAGTAGGGGCATGCTTTATAAGCATGTTCTCCACACATAATTATCCAAATTGGCCAAAGCACATAGTTATATGATTCGTATTCATTGTTTTGGTATAATTATATACATTAGTACTATTGTTATACATAGTTTCAATATGAGACATATCTAAGATGCATATTCTATGAAACATGTGCCTAATATTACAAAATCAATCATTTTTATATTCCAAAACTCTTGTATGGACTATTACCATATCATAGGCTTTTTTCATACTGATACCTGATATAATTTTATTCAGCCAATCTACTATAGTAGTTGGTTCACATTTTGGTATGATTGAGGTATCAAATCACTCAATATTTTCAATTTTTCAAGTTGTACTTGATCATCCAACCTCACTAGGTTATAAGTATCATTGGGTTGCACAATTAAGCTAATCTCAATTGTCAAGTGGAACTCAATTTTAATCCAAAGTTAGGGTCATGTGCCTTCCAATATTTACATCTCTATGTCTGTATCTCCTTGGGTATATGAAATTTAAATATTTATCTATATTTATCCTAATCTCAATTTTCATAACCTTATAATGACAAATACTTTTCAAAACAACATTCCAATAGGCAAGATAGTTACATCAGCACATAGGTGTAATCCTAAACCTTTATATTTCAATTTAAATATATTTCAAGTAATTTTAACCCATATTATATTGACTGATTTCATACTATAACATTCTCTTAGTTGTAGATTAGTCACTAGTAAAGCATTCAATTTAGGCACATATGAATACAAGGTGTGGATACACACCCATGAATGCATTCCTTTCCTTTAAATTATCAATTTCATTAATAAATTAAATGGGGGGAATGTATATGACATATTATGATTATATATCACCTTAGTATTTTACACTTGAAAAACTTAGACCTTGGTTGTTCCTTTCATTTCTCTACCTTTACTATTTTTTCAAGTCTCACATCTTCTCTATCCTTTTTCTTCTTGGCCTATATCTCTTATTCCAATTAGTATTATATTGATGACCTAGGTCTTATATCTTGAACACAATTCTTAAAATGTACTTATCTTCCATATATATAAGTTTCAAACCTATACGTGTTCTCTTACTCCTTTGACACTAACATCTAGGTTATATGGTAGAGTCAACACTACTATCATGTCTCAACCCAAGTGTCTAGTACCCTAAAATCATCCAATTTTTAAATGAAATTCATATTGATCTCATCCTAAGTTATTTAATTTTATTTATTAATCTAAAGTGATTTATATAAATATAAGATCAACCCTCATTCATTCTATATATGGATAACACCTACGAATACCTAGAAATTAGATAAAATAGATTTTAATTAAACAAAGATTCCCTATTTATTCATATTTCCATACCATTTATAAGGACTACACATCTATAGGTATGAATTACTAAAATATTATCCCAAGATATTGATTTTCCAAGTTACAATCAAGGTCACTATTGTACTTATATTGTACACATTGTATGATTCACACACAAACCAACACATAGGGGATAACTGCATTAGAATGAGTCCCTATTAAAAGTATTCTCTATATAGACAACATCATTTTAAAGTGGGGTCATTGGGGTCATATTTACATCATGTTCCCACTAACCCATTTTATGCAAGGTTACATTGAGGATGGAAAGATATAGTTTTTCCATTTCACAAGTAACAAATGTTTATGACCTAGATTTGAATTCCCCAGAGTGAAAGAAAAGCACAACCTAGAAGTGTCGAAGTGGTCACATCCCATTTTAGTAGATATTTCATAGATTACACTAGTGTTTAACCTAGAAAATAGTGTTGATGTAACCATCCCAAGCTAACATTAATGTCTATAGAGCTATAGGTGTCAAATCTAGAATTTGACAATTGTCCCAAAATCTAATTATCACTTGCTTTTAGCCCATTCTAGATCTAAAACTTCATTATAATAAAAACAAGATAATTAATTTATTTCTTTGTCATTTATATATATATCAGTCATACTTTCCATATTTAGACTATCTCAACATAATAAATTTAGTGTATGCTGATATCTGAGCTTAGCATCTAATTGGCCTATTATAGAAATAATTATCACCCTTGTGCCATTTCATTTCTCTATACTCCTTTAATGCAATCTAGGTAACACACCCATAAATTTCCCATTTTAGGGTTAAACATGAATGCAAGCCTTTCAATAGTGGGAAGGTCATCAAATTAAGGATTGATCCATAAGTATTTTTCAAGTGTACATGACTAGCATGTCATATAAAATCAAATTTTATTATCTATAATTACTTCCCACTCATCGTACATAAAGGTCTAGGTACTATTGTGATTATCATAGATTCAATGGGCATGTTATGGATAGGTGTCATGTTATGAAACATAAAATACCAAATATTGTTTATAGTGGTGACCTTGCATTGGTTACGCCTATTAATTCACCACAAGACTCAAGTACACATTTCTATATGGAGAAACCCATTAAATTTTTTTTATCCTTCTCCGAAGGTAAAATTAATGAAAATAGGATATTACTAAACTAGAGTAAACTTTGAAATACATTTCTTAACTAGTATCATCTAATTTTATATCTCTAGTTTTCATTCCATATTCAAATTTATATAACCATGCACATGATACTGAGGATGATGAATGCATTAAGGAGTAAACAAAACTGTATAGACATATATATTGAGAAGGCCATAACTTTTGATTTGGGAACCTATTTGATCTCTTTATTTTTAAAATAAATATCTTAGATAGAATAATGTATCCACAACTTCATTTATCTAGTGAGAGTTCATTTCCATATATTTTTAAGGACATAAGTGACCATCTATGGGTCTAAAATTGCATTGAATTGTTTTTAAAAAAAATGTAATTTTAAAAATAAGATATATTTAGAACTAGACATGAACTTGAGTTTAATGTAATCAATTATTATGAATTTGGTGTGTAATGGATTATTATATATTTTTAGGCCCATCTGAACCTACATGTAAAAGTTGTTAAAAATAATAAGGTCGATTAACTCTAGGAAGCATTTATTTAGATTATTTAATTTTGCATGTCAAATCCAATTTCGATATGAGATTTATTTAAATACTTTTATGTAATTATTTTATTCATTAATTATTAATTAATAAAGATTATTTCTCAATAAATTTTGAGAAATTATGTATATTGAAAATTCTCTTTAGTAGTTCATAGTTTCATTATTTCTGCAATTCCTCTTTATCATATTGCCATATTTTTCACCTATTACTGAATCATCGATTTTTCCCCAAAATTTAATTTAAAAATCCAATTCAAGTTCATAAAGATATAATACCCAAGATTTGAACCCACTCTGTTACCATATTGATGATTATGGCATTGTTTGATTATTAATGTTTGTTATATTAAGTGTTATATGGGTACATTGATTTATTATTATCACTTGTGTATTAGATATGTTAGAAGATCCTCTAGTCTAAGGCATGGCATGCTATTTCTATGTGAGGTTAGAGTCATGACATTTATTATGTGCTTGTGCATTGCTTGATCATGATATTGTGTGTGTGTGTGTGTGTGTGTGTGTGTGTGTGTGTGTGTGTGTGTGTGTGTGTCTGTGTGTGTGTGTGTGTGTGTGTGTGTGTGTGTGTGTGTGTGTGTGTGAATGGATACATATATGAAAATTACTATGAACTTGGTTATATGATATATATCATCCATAATTATATGGTGTGACTTTTACATGATTTATATCATGCATCTATTGTTACTCTCACCACTAGATGCTTAATTGATATACCTACTATACATTAGCATGTGTATTTTCATTATCTTGGATTGCATGTTTCATATGTGCCTTTATTTATATTATAACATATATTATAATGTTTTTATACATAATTTACATGATTATAATTTTCTATATAACTGTAAACACATAAATCGAGTCACACATACTTAAGTTTGTTAATTATTGGTAATCCTAAACCATATGAGTTATACCTAAATACATTAATCTTATTCACAATTCCTATAAATATTTTATTTGTGTGTGGGATTGACCCTTTATTGATCAAAAATACTATATATAACCTTAAAATTCAAATTATGAAATTGTTTAATATCACCATCAAACTATCTCAAGCCAAAGACAATTATCCTTGATCTTTCTGGATAGGCACACACAACATTGATAGGAACACTATTGTGCTCTTATCCACATTAAAAATTCATGTCCTAAACCAAATAAATGGTGTTTTATAAATTTAAAATTAGTATTTTGGGTCTTCCCACACATTTTGTAAGGTTGGATAAAAGAAATTATCATAAGTTTTGCCTATAAATACACATCAAGGGTCATTTATTATCCCACTTGAGATCACTTGGTTAGTATATTACACAATATAGACACCCTAATTATACCAACTTAATTTTTTTACCATATAATTCATCACTAATTAATCCATTATATAATTATATCAATACCACACTAATGTTACCACAAATACAACATGACCAGCATCTAACATTTCCACATTAATCAAATAATCTCATCCAATCCCACTAATATCATCCAATAAACAATTAACTAAATTAATCACTATTAATTAAGTTAATTCAATATTAATTAATCTCATGCACATAAACATAATAAATAAATAAATAAATCCCTTATTCACCTCATTAAAAAAATTAACCAACTAATTAAACTAGTCAAACAACTCCCTCAACCAACTCATTAAAATAGTCAAATAACTCCCTTAATTCCCTCAACCAACTCATTAAAATAGTAAAATAACTCCCTTAACCAATTCATTAAAACCAATCAAACAACTCCCTCAGCCAACTCATTAATCAACCAACACCTTCAAATTACTTATTAAAATAATCTCATCCATCCAAAATCAATATATCTAAATAAATTTAGGATTAATCCCAACCATCCATTCCCCCCATTCCAAATCTATAAATCCACCCAAAATCCTTTCATTTTCATCATGATACATGCATAAGAGTGAGATACACATCATCTTGGAGTTATAAAAAATATGTATTGTCTCTTAGTAATCAATCAATCATCCTCCATAACTACATTGTACCAAAATTATTGCATAATCCTTGAGCAACCACAAATATATCAATCATGAGCAAATCCACATCAATGAAGGAGAGCTTCACTTTTTTGGTAAGTCAAGATAAATTGTTTGTCTCTTTCATTTTTATCAATCGAAGGTAATGTTAGATTTATATTAAGAGCTTAAATTATTCTTATTTTCTACTTAATCTCTAAATTTGTCATATACATTTTTGGCATTCCTAGTGGGACTCTTTCTCTTTTCAATTTATTACATTTTTTACTTGTTTTGAAGAAGATTTTATAACTAGTTTGTTGTCTAGAAGGTTTTTACATAGTCTTGATTCATATTATTGTATTTTTAGTAGAAATATAGAGTTTATTTACCATTCTTTATATTTTAACTTTTATTTTTTGGATATTGACATTTGCATTCAATGGTTCAGTGTTTTCTCTCTCAAGAATGGTGTTTTCATGTCACATATTGGCATTTATGTTTATTGTGTATGTGTATTCCAACATCTTAAGGTTAAGCACTTACACTATGAGGTTCATCATTTCTATATTTAGTAATATCATTTTTGCATTTATTCATTCATTTCTAGATAATAGCATTTGTGTTTTAAGTTTTAGTGTGTGCATTCTGATCTTTATCATTTGTGTTCTGAGTTTTAGTGTATGCATTATGAGTTTAAACATTTACATTTTGAAGGAATATATTATTTTACTAAGAATGTTTGTGTTAGTATTTTTACTATTTTAATTATAATTTTTGATATTTGTGTTTTGATTATTGATAATTTTAATCTGAGTATTAGCATTTTTTGTTTTTGTGCTAACTTACAAGGATTCATTTGATGAAGAACAAAAATTTCAAACTATTAATTTGTGTTATGTAATATCATTTAAAGAAGACCACAAAATTTAAAAAATTAATCACATAATAATAACTAAATTTTTAAGTATTTTATTTGTTATTTCTAATTTTTGTGTGTACATGACTAAAATTTTAATATGTTCTTCTCTCCTACTAAAAGGTGATCTTAATAATTAGAAATGGTTTAGTAACTTGTGTCCCATCCAAGCCTGATTTATGTATTCTATTTACTTATACTGAAAGATAATCTTGGAAATTAGAAATGGTTAGAATTTTATTTTTCTATTTTTAAGGGGTTTAGTGTCATAACCCAAATTTTATATAAAATTTAAAACTTTTAAAAGTAGTGATTATGCCCATACTAGAAACATTTGCTAATGGAAGTCTATTCTAGGATCTAAAAAAGTCTATTTTATTAAATATAATTAAGGGTGATTATGCACATAACATACACAACATCATTCAAAAAATTAATTGATTTATATATGATCATCTCTTATTTAAATTTTTAAATCCATGTTAGTGACAAGATTGAAAACCACTAGAAAATCCACCTAAGTTTCGACCTTCTACCCATGTTACATAGTTAATTTTCATAGCATATTAAAAACCTTAACATTTACATTAATGATTTTTAGTTGATTCAATATTAATTGGAAAGACTAATTGATTTAACCAATCTAGATAACCATTTAAAATTGAGGCACAAGTATCATACTAAACAGGATCCTCAAGACTTAGATTCAAACATGCATCTAATTGATAAATCACTCAATAGATATAGAAATATAAGATAAGTTTATAAGCTCACTATAAAATAAATATGAGATAAAACCATTAGTATTTATGTCCAATACTTACCACTTATATGGTTTATAGTCATATCGCTCATATAATATACCCCTTCTTAGTCATTAAATGATAATATCTCTAACAAACATCTTTACATTTATCTAATAAAACATCAAGGCTTAAATTAAATGTGTATATAAATAATCATACCCAATCATAATAACTTACACCATGAATTTTTATGACTTCATGATTGATAATCCACAAATATAAAATCATATAATCTAATAATAGTTTAGGATCTTCAATTGCATAAATATCTCAAGTAATTTATTTTTATTGAATCCATTCACAAAATTTTTCAATAAGTTATAAATATAACACATGCGTAACCATACACATTTATATATCTACATGTGTGTGCATTTATATATACTAACGGTGTAATTATGCTTCATAATTGAGAGTCCACAATGTTAATGGAAAAAATGATTTAATCCAAACATCCTTATCTTTATAAATAAATATAAATACAAAACATTCATGATGAACTGATTTCATACCATAAATTATCAAAGCAATGAGATTCTTAATCACATTCATTTATTAGGGACTACAAATTTTTTTTAAAGATGAGATTTATATCCATGCCACACAATGGCTCATATATGATTCATATTGCATAGTCATACTATTTTTTATTCCCACCACTTCCCCATTATATTATTAATTAAACAATTGAATTTATAAGTATAGTGAACTTCACATTTGATACACCTACACCAATGTATACAAAATAAGTTAAACTGACTCAACTAGACACACCATATGGTAATTGTAAACTACATTTACAAACTGAGTATCACCCTTACAATGAATCTCATTAGAGGTAATAATTAAATTTGGTTTACATCATTAATTTGACTCAATTATTTTATTCATTCAAATTATTATTAAGCATTTGAACTTCTATGATGTTTCAATCTAAACTATATGAAATGTTAAAAAACATTGGAGTCTATATAAACATTATACAACTCTGATATACTTGAACTCAAGTATTGCCTTAAAATGAAATTCTCTTCAAATGTAGATTATATTTTTTATTATTGATAAAAAGTGAGATTTTTTTGAACTAGGGGCCTATACCCTAGACAAAAAATAAGCATCTAAGGATTAACAAGCCAAGATTTAAAATAATAATAGTCGCAATGAAATAAATTACATCATAGAGAAACTAAATAGCTGAATCATAGTAACAAAACAACTAAAATACAATGGCAAACCAAAAGGGTTTTAATGGTTTTCTTAACCAAGCATGGATCAAAGGATTGAAAATAATACCAACTAATCTTTCTCTAAAGGATTTTGAACAGAATACCTCAAACCTATTTGAAACATAATCCCTCTAACTAGGGTAAACATGAATAAACAATAATTGATCCATTAATAAATCCTACTTACACTTTTGATTATTGATACATTAGATATTTAGGGTCATGACCAAGATAGATCTGCTAGACCTAACCAAAGGATCTCTTTCCATAATAACATCACTATAGAGAGTTCCAAAGCCTCTATTTAAGAAAGACTTTGTAATAACCCTAGTTAAGTCTTATTTTTTTATATTCATAAAGTAAAAGAAAAGTAAAGTAAAATATAATATAGTCACCAAATCTTGTGGCATAAATTGGGGGTAATAAATGTAAAAAGTAAAAATGCATATTAGAATCCTAATTAATACATGTATTGGTAAAACCTTAATGCATGGGAGAGAAGTACAAATGAAAATCTATCTACTCTTACAAAGGAGGAACAAAGTTATGAATAATTAACTTTGAATATGAACCCACTAAGCCTTAATCTCTCCCTTATCCAAGGTGCTTCGCAAGAGGTTGTTTTTGTATGTAAGGATAAAAAGGATACATCATATCTATGATACACAAATTATATATGAATCCAAAAAACTTCTCCATAAGATATGATTTATATCTCCAAAGAAATTATTGAAACCCTAAGTTATGATCCTCAATTAGAATGGTGGATAAGCATATGCACAATATATTCTTCTTCTTCTTCTCTTCTCTCCAAATAATAAAAATGGATGTGCATATAGCTAAATAAAACCCTAAACCTTTTCAAATGTTTAATAAATAGGGTCGACCTAATTGAATCTATATCATTAATTGATAAAAACAAGTTAGGTCCTAGTCTAGGTTAGCCAGAGCCAACCTAGACCCATAACGTGATTTTAACAATTTGAATACAAGGTTAGCCCAAGATGATAATGTAATGTAAATTATCAAAAAAGGTTTTAGGCTTAGGTAGTGATAATGAAGGCAATTAAATTATTAGAGTGTGAAAGTGAGGATACAAGGCTTAGTTAAGTACATAACATATGATTATATAGATATAAAGTGGTAGTATAGGGGATAATAATTATGTAAATCACTAATGGTCTACCCACCCCTTTCCCAATGCATCATTTAAGGCATGCACTTAGATAGATTGAGACATGACATGTTATTGCAATAGATAAAGCATCAATAATTTATAAAGTTTGAAAATATTGTGTATACATATTCCTCAATCAAAGCTCATCACATATCATATAGGTGCAACAAGGGATGGTGCTTCAAAAAAATAATATAGAAAGACTAAATCTATATAAATTGTAATAAGAAGTAAATAAGATAAATGAAAAGATGGAATTGAAAACACTTACCTTTACTTACCTTAATATTGTAGATAAGGAATGAAGTAAAATAAATTTGGTCTCTAATGTAGGGAAAATTATGCAAACCTATAGAAATTAGCTAAAAGGTGTGAAAAATCAATTTTTTTTGAAAAATAGACATGTAATATGTGAAAAAATTATCTACAATGTCAGGATTATAGAACATCTTGTGGTTTGGAAAAAGAGCTAGTAGAAATAAATATATGGTCAGGTAAATAATTTTGAATAGTAAATATAAATAGGGTGAAAAATAATTCATTTGTTTTTTTAATTATTTTGAGAAAATAAAGCTCTAAGAGACCCATTTTGAGACAAGAGAGTGACCATGGTAAGGAGATGATAAATATGATAGGTAAGATGCCTAAAAGTTGAAACGAGTTAATCACAGGTAAACAAATATGAATTTTAATTTTTTTGAGCAATTTTAATTGAAAACAAGATAAATATAACAAAATTGATTGGTAGGAAAGTTTTGGACACCAGAACTGACCTTAAGAAATTTTTAGGCAGACTAAGGGCATAATGGGGTACAAGGTAGGAAAAATTCAAACCAATAAATGCCTAAGGAATTTATGGTAAATGGTCAAAAAGTCACTACAAATAAATAATAGAGTTAACTTGGTCGACTTAGTTCATAAGGAGATAAGAAAATAAGGGGATGACTACATAGAAGTGGGCCAACATAATATTTATAAAGGTGGCCAAATACGTACCTAAGGGCCAATATAGTCTTAAATGAGAAGGTGGTTGACTATGTACCTTCTAGCCAACATAGCTAGTAGTAAGTGGTTGATATAGTTTACTAAATAGGGCTAGTTTTATACCAAATGGTCTTTATAGTATGCTAGAGATATGAAAGGGCAAATTTAGTATCGAATAATTTTATGGTGTTTGAAATAAAAAAGCTCATCTAGTATCAAATGGGTTGATGGTGTAGGAAAATAAGAAAACATAATAAACTAAATTAAAGCAGTTAATGAAGTAGTTAATTTGTAAATTTTTAAGAATGTATTTGAATTATTTATGACATAGATATATGATTTATCCTATATTTTTTTATATTTTTTAGAGATTATAGAGATATTATCATCTAGTAGATGTAACATGGCTACCAAATCTATTGGATTGTTTGACTGATGTGGATAGTGCTCGAATAGTTGGCTTGGGATTTAGCAGCATCATGGAGATGACATGGATCCTTATGAGTGTTGATCTTATTATCATGTTCTTAGGAGCATGGGAATGGTTGACCAAAACTTTATGATGCGAGGTTTATGGGGACACCATTGATGTGGTGATTACTTTTGAGGACATCTATGCATTACTTAGACTTTTGATAGGTGGGACACTGATGATTATTGATAAACTAGATTCTAAGGATGAGAGCCAAGTGTTATCCTAGTGGGATACTTTCTTAGATAGGATCTATCCTAGTTGAGTGTGATCTTGTTATATATTTACAATACATCCATTTTAGATATTTGGAAGGTAGTGATAGGATATGTGACAATAATAATGTTATGTCACAAGTCATATAGTAAGGTACTACTATATATGATATCCTTATGCTGGTATATATTAGATCGAAGAGGAGTTTATGATTTTAGGTCTATAATCTAGGTCCATCTCATGCATGATATTTATGTTATGTTTTTTAAAGAGTAGAATACTATGGGACTAATTATTCTACTTAGCCTATGGATATATGAGAGGTTCTATATGTATCAGCCAATTAAGTTACCCCATGTTGTTGATGATAGTTTGCCTCAGGTTTTAAAATGGATATAGGACCATGTAGTGTGATTTTTTCCCTATGTGCCATACTTATAGACCATCACATGAGGGAATACCATGTAGCATCCATACACACACAGTTTCCATATGGCTAAGTTGGGCTACCAAAATGTGTATAAATCATGAGCCACTACACTTCATGGGTAGAGATGCATCAAGAGGCTCATGTACTAGGAAAAATAGGACTCCAAAATCTAGTGGATCCTATTATAGGTATAATTATTGGGCAAGAAATTCTAGAGAGATGAGAGAGAGAGGAGGCATAGGGGTACCTATGGAGATACCATTGATTAGGCCTTGACATGTTAGACCATGGGATGGTCAAACATAATAGCAGGAGTAAGAAGAGATGGTAGGAGTATTTTTAAAAGGATGTGGATGTAGAAACACAACAAAAACCATAGTAGAGGTAGTAATGACCATTGTGTTCTTATTAGAGATGGAGATATCATCAACATGAGGAGATGTTATCACTAACTATTACATAAAGGGATCTAATAGGTGTTTTAGATTACAATTGGTTCATAGATTCACTCTTAAGGAGAGGATCATGATGGTTTTAGGTGGTGAATATTTTATTTTCACTAGTGTAGAGGTGGCTAATAAAGGAGGTGATCGATGGGTGAGTAAATAGGGAGACTGTGATTGGTGACACTAGCACTGGTGAAAAATGTTAAAAATTTGATTTAAATTTTTGATATAAGATGTTATTTATATTGTGATTATGGTAGATAGAGTATTTTAGATATATATACAATATGATGTCTATTTGGTCTTGGTTTTGTCTATCTTATGATAAAGGATATTATATGGGGAGACTTGGTTATCACTGTACACCATGACATTTTGGATGGGATTTTGGCACCATATGACCCTACTACTCTATATGATCCTAAGTTTCAATATACCTAACATATGTGGGTTAGATTAGAGTAGTGGGAAAGGCTTCAAGTTAGATATAGTTATATAGTGATAGGATATAGCCACTAGTAGGGGTTAGAGTAGGAGATGCATAGGCTTGGTAGGCCCTAGCATAAGAGAGAACCATACACATGGTGACTACCATCCAAATAGGTTAGGTACAAAACCAAGTGGCCAATCTATAGGGACAAGTTTTTGGATTGAGATCTCATATTGACTCTTTACAACACACTATTGAGAGGGGATAGTTGTAGGTATCCATGGGTAGCATGGCTATCCCATAGGATAAACATGATAGAACACAACCTTAGAATTGGAGCTATTATATTTTATGCTTTGTATTGTATAAAACACATGGTATATATTGATGTTCACAATTTTATTCATCCCATGAATTATATTTATATTTGGATGTAGATGTATGGATACATTTCCTTTCTAGTGCATGTATTTAAATTTTATTTTATATGTTATTAGAAATATGTGATATATGTTTCATTTTCTAGAATTTTTTGGTACGCATGCATGTTTAAAAATAAAATGGCAAAAATTATTTGGAAAATTATAAGTAATAAAATAAATGTAATATGCATTATATCATTATGGGAAATGTGTAATAACAAAATATGACTAAATATAATAAACCAAAACTGGTAAAAAGGGATAAATGTTTTTAAACCATGTAAAATACTTCCAACAAATTAAAGAAAATAAAAATCATAATATATCACATTGATAAGTGTGAAAATTTATAAAAATGGAAGGTAAATGAAAAACCAATGGTATAAAGATGAAATAATTAAGTAAATCAATCATACTAAATCATGTTGGGAAGTATAAAAGAAAGACAAAATGTAAAAGGAAATTGAAATTAATCACAATAATTCAAGATGGGTGTTTTAGAGAAATTTCACTTATGTTTATTGTAAGGAAGAAAAAAGAAACTTGAGAAGGGTATGGTAGAGAACCTTGATATGTTGTGCATGTGTTTGATCTAGACAATTGTAGATACTCCTCTTTAGATTGGGAGGAATGACCTATAGATAATAAATCACTCAAACAAATGGTTGATTAGTTATATAGTAGGGTGGATTGTCTAGCAAGCTAGATATAAGAAGCATCAACTTCCCTGGAGGATGTCAATCCACACTTTTAAACAATCAAGTTCTTAAAGCAAAAGATAAAGTACTTTCATATATCATAGAAGATACCAAAATGAAATAAAAAGAACTGTTTGATAAATGAATAGGTAAATTTGACTAATTATAACAATAAAAAAATTGATATTAATGTTAAATGAATTAGGTATGGTCCAAAAAATAGGGTAAGGTTTTGTGTTTAGGAAGAGGATATAAAAGTTGGATTTGGTTGAGGTTTGGTGGGTGAAAATAGCTTGTTGTTTGTTTCTCACATAGTGACTATCGATGGTTGGGGTGACTATTAGTGGTTAGGGTTACAATCAATAATTGGGATAGATCATCAATAGTTACTATGGTTTTAATTCTATTCCATAAATTGATCTGGTAAGGTTGTAGGATGGAAGTCTTATAGGTGGGTTTGGGCTAGGTTGGTCCAAAATAGAAACAAAGTAACTAACTAGTGAAAATAGATACTTAGCTTGTTGGTTGTTGATCTAAATAATGGTTGAGGTGGTTGTTGAAGACTAGAGAAATTTTGGTAGAGTAATGATTATTGGTTATTGGCTAATGGATGACATCACTTTAGATCTCTGTCACACTTTCTAGTTTTCTCTAATAATAGGAGAGTGACTTGCCAAAGAAATTTTGATATAAGAATCTCTTGATAGTTTTAGATGATTGATCAATTCTAGATGTGGATCCCTTTCACCTTCTCCTTCTCTATTTTTATAGGAAGGGATGAGAGGTGAAATAATAGGTTAATAATATATTCAATAAGTAGTCTAAAAATAGATTTTACATGCATTAGCTCACACATGAAGTAAATGAGATAAATATAAAAATCAAGGTGGAGTTGATTGGAGTTTGAATGTGTAGGTGATGGGAACCTAACTGTTAGTGGTCAATCCTAACCATCGATAATTAGGGTGACCATTGGTGGTCAAGGGTCAAAGGCTAAGTTCTGTCAAGGTGGGTTAGTGAGCTAGTTTAGCTAGTCAGCTAACTAGACTCATGCTTGTGGTCAAAAGGTTGGGGGATGGTCCTTAGGGGTACTAAAGGTAGTCTAAGGGTGTTTCAACATCTTGAAATATTATGTGTGGTTTTATATTATCTAAATTTTGCCCCTTTTTTTCATATAGGTTGTATTAGCAAGCTTCAAAATAAAAATAGATTGTAGGTCAAAGGTTTGGTTAACCTGAGTATAGGAAAGAAGTATTCCCCCTCAAACTAAGAATTGACAAGGTGAAATAGAAATCAGGTGCAGGTTTGATATGTGGTTAAGCTTGTGTTGAGTTTGTGGTTGATATATTAGGCACTAAAGTGCAAACACATAAACAAAGTGAGACTAATTGTTATATCCAAGATTTTGTAAGGACTAGGTTTCCATGGTTGGTAAAAATGAAGGTTGATATTAGAAGGACAAGTGACAAGTGGAACATGTGACTGTATGTGATAGTTAGGATACACTCATAAATGCAAGTCTATTAGACAAAGTTAGTGTTTTCATGGGTATCTAAGTTAGGAAGTGTTCTTGTGAAGACATAAATTGGTTAGGTATGCACAAGGTAACACAGGTGAAAAATGTTTAACTTGTCAATGTAGTAGGTGCAATAAAAAAGACCAAGGCAAGGTTGTCATAAAAATGTGTGAAAGGTTTGTGCCAAAATGGCCAAGTGTGAGGGTTTGACATGGGTTGTAGTCATGTTTAACAAATAAGGTAAGCTCCATTAGTGGGCATTTAGTATGGTTTTTGATAAAGAGTGGTTTAAAAATTAGTGTTATGGAGGGAAAAATGCTATATTCTAACTGTCCATGATCAAGGTTGATATTTGGGGTCAACCATCAGTAGTCACCCTAACTATCGATGGTCAGGTGTCAATCCTAAAAGGGTAGAGACAAAAGACCACTGGGGTTATTTTTCTCATTTGAGCATATTGACCCTCAATGAGTAGTTTTTGGCATTTAGTGAGAAAAACATGGATGGCCTTACTAAGTGTGATTGGTTGAGTGAGGTGGATTGTTGATCAAGGGTAGAATAGAGATTAGACCTGATTAGGATGTAGTGTGGATGAGGAAGAGCATGTGAATAGGTGGGTATGGGCCCTAGGGTCCCTCCTCAACAATGATCAAGTAATGAGGTAGGTGGTGTTTTTGAAATTGATAGGTTAGATGAAAATTTTAATGGATTTTATTTTTGTTTATTGGATGGTTGACCAAAGTCTAGTTTTTGAAATATTTGTTTGATTTTTAAGGTGAAATGGTATTTTGTAGTCAGATTGGTAGGGGGTTGGGTGGGTAGGTTAGTGTAGATTAAATATTAGGTTTGTGTGTGTGAGTCATGATGGGTATTTGGGAGGGTAGGGTTTAGTTTTGATCGCTAGTGGTTACTTTATAATGACTATCAGTGGTTGTGTCTAACCATCATCAATCACAACCAACTATTGTAAGTTGATTAGTTATCATCATCAGTCATCATATGATGACCATTGATGGTTATTTATCTAACTTTCATTGATCACCCTAACTATCAATGATCGATAATAGTTTGGATAGGTTTGTTACAAATTTATTGAATGCTAAAAGTTTAAGGTTTAGGTAATGTAATTTTTGAATGTTTGGGGTAAGGGTAATGTTGTAGGCTTGGTAGGTAATAGTTTAATATTGGTGTTAGGTATTTTTAGGTAAAAGGTTGAGGTTTTAGATAAGATAGGTTAAGGTTTTTATGTTGTAGATAAGTTGTAGGTATAGGTTATAGTAGGAAAATGTTATGAGTTGAAGAGATTATCATAAGAGGTAGGTGTAAAGATTTGAGTTCACATGAAAAAATAATATAGAGAACTAAGAGTAGGCATAGGAGAGCATTCAGATGAGGGACATAATGCCTTGGATTTTTGATGAGATTCATCATGGTGTAACTACTAATGACTGGGCACACATGGAGGATGTGGGCCTCAATATTATGATACATTACCAACATGTACTATGAGTTGTGATTATTTTAGTGGCACTCATTAAGAGATGGGATCCTTCCACTAATATCTTTCTTTATACCTACAAGAGAGTTGATGATTCTACTTGAGGATATCCATAAGATCATACAACTACCCATATAGGGGGAAACCATCTATCATATTGAGAGGGAGGAGTGGGATGAGTTTATGGATATTTTATATTGAGATGACATGGATTTTTTAAGGTAACACTCTGGAGGTTTTCACTACAGACTAATCTACTAGAGAGATAGGGGTGCAAGGAATATTTTCACCATGATGATGATAGCAATGATGTGTTATGTGTTACCTAATTCTAATAAGGGGAGGTTCCCTAACTTATTGTCGAGGGTGCTCATAGATATGTTTTTAGGTCACATAGTGTTTATATGGGAACCTATGCTATTGGTTCGTATTTATTGAGAGTAATGGGGATTCTTATGCCACAAGAGGTATGGGATCAATATCAACTTCATCTTCTATTGCTAGGCCTATGAACACATCTAGGTGTTGAGACCAATGGGGCTACCATGGGATGGTTATGCTTATATGGGTTTCTAAGTTTGATACATGCAGTGGATGAGTGATAATGCTCTCTCAGGAATATGTGGAGGGTCACATGACATTGACTAGTTCAGGGGCTAGCTAGATGCCTTAGTAATTATAGATGTGATTTGGAGACCATATGTTAGGCTTCTAGGGTGGGCACATTACAGGAAACATAATCTATCCCTATAGATCTATAGATAGATATATGATATATGGGATGCTGAGATAGAGATAATACCATTTGATAGGGTATGATGATAGTCTAGCTTGATGTAGGGTATCCCTAAGGTCTTCCCAAGGTATAAGAGGGAGGATAGAGAGTTCTCACTACTTGCTCCATAACCAATACATGATTTCATTTACCACAAGGAGTTATTGGTAAAGATAGAGATAGATGATGTAAGTGTCATACATGGGCATCCTACATGGTACTAGGCACTCTATATTGTTAGTTGATATTGGTCTTAAGGATGGGGGTCAGTAGGATATGGGTGGTGATGCTAGAGGAGATGGGTAACAAGTTTAGATGTTGGGGACCACCCCAAACTTATAGGTAGTGATGGTTGAGAGGGACTATGCATGAGTGGATTTATCCATAGCATAAGCATCCTTGGTAGTGGCATGGGCATCAAATGATAGTATCATAAGGTCAATTGTCTACCATTAAAAGTGACAGAGATAAAGATAGGTCTTAGCTAGCTTTGGTTATGTAAGAGAGAGATTCTCTTTGATAGATAAGGGTGGAGTACTAGTAGTGGTGGCACTAGTTGGGACTATTCCTATGTAGATATATGTAGTGATTATGGAGGAGCTATGGTATTATGAGGCCTTGATATATAAGTGTCTTCCAAATGAGCCCTAAATGGTTGAGTACAAGGTTGGGACTATAGGTGGTACTAGCATGGTGACCCCAAGCTAGTGGGCCACATCTGTAGGTGGGAAGGAAGGTATAGGAGGATAGGATCCAGGAAGTAGTGGTGCCCTAAGATCTTAAAGTTGTGATGAGACATTTATATTTTGATGTGTTATATGTTTTTTGATACTGGCTTGTGATCTAATGAAACAAGATGTATATTTTGAGAAAGATATGTATATTTCTGTATACATAATGATGATTATGTGATTATAGACTCATGATTTATAGATATGATATTTTCATATAGATTGTGGTTCATGTTTATGATATTCATGTTGATTATTTTTTATTATGGTTATGCTTATGATGATGTGTATGTGGACTCACCTAGATATGCATGTGATGACATGTTTTTTAATTCATGTTTATGATGATATTTGATATGGCCAAATTTTATGATGTGATTATGATGTTAATGTTTATGATGATCCTAATATGATTATGTGATGATAGATATTGATGATGTTTGATGATTAGGATGATAGTTATGACATTATGATTATGGCATCTTGTTTTATGGTTTTTAATTTCATGTGCTGAGATGATGATTTTTTGGATACTGATATGATCATGGTTATGGATACTCATTATGCTTAGGTGGACAAGATTATGATGTGATTATTGTCATGGTTTATGGATGACTAGGATGATAGTGATGATTATGCTTATTTTTAATGAGTATATGTTTCCTCATTTAGATTTATACATGGGGTAGAATATTGTTTATTGTGATTATGATCATGGATTATTTATGATATGATGTTGATATGATGATGATATTATATGATGTGGTTATGATTATCCTCATTTTGTTTAAATTAAAGTGGAACACATAAAGTAAGATAAATAACGAAACTAGATGTGAGAAAGAGAAGATAATAAAGAGACAAATGACTAAGTGAATATATCAACCAATATGAGAGAATAAGAAGGAGTGATGATTTTTCTTTGGCAAGGACTAAAACAAACCAAATTTGGATTGGCTTGAGGAACATAAACCCTTTGAATGCTTTGCATTAATATGTGTTATTTGGTTAAAAGGTGTCTTGATTACATAATGTCAAGTAAGATCAAAATCCCTTGATTATAGTGTATAAAGGGAGGAAGATGAAAATGGAACATTTTTGGGAGATTATCTTGCCTCTTCTATAGGTCACCAAAGAGTCAGTATAAACAAGTCCATATTATATGAGGTGTAGACTGATTGATGTGGGAAGTCTACTTATGAAATCTAATTGTGGATTTTAAATTATTCAACTTTGTTTAATTTTGATAATGGGTCTTTTACTAATTTGTTATTATCTTGGAGTGGTTAGGGGAGCTAATCGATTCAGGAAGCTTACAAAAAAATGATATGATTTTACAAATGCTTAAATCAACCATCCTTCAATGGAGTGGTCTAAGTTTTGTGTGATTTATTTAGGAATTTTGATAGCTATCCTTTAAGGGATCAATCTATCTTATATTGAGCAATTTGGATATATTTTGATAGTTGTCCTTCAAGGGAGAAATCTATAAATGCTAGAGAGTAACCCATGTGGGTTCTTTTAATTGTATTTTGATGTCATGGACTTACTTATATAGTCTCAAAGGGTCACCTTTTATGAAGGAAAAACTAAAAGTACAAGAAGTTTGATTACATGTAAAATAAGTTTAGGTGACAATGATCATGGGAATACACCCTAGGAAAGGGGTGAAAAGCACCATGAGAATCATGCCATGGGTAGATTCATGGTACCCATTGTTCAATATTAGGCTATGGTTGTGACACATAATAACATGAATCAATTTTAATTGGTTATCCCTAAAATAGGGAAATGGATGGGGTTTGAAAATAAGGGATGAGATTAATTTAGATAAAAGGTGAGTTTGATATTATTTTTAAAAAATAAAGGATATAGATGCAAAGAATTTAGGGGTTCAAGTTCTAGGTTGACTTTAAGAGAGGACAACTAGTAAGCTCCTGATCCATACTTGTGCATTATGATGTAAGGTCCAAGACAATTGAAATCAAACATGCCTCACTTTATTTTCTCCATATTGGTGACATGTTGATTTTACTTTAGGATGAGGTCTTTAATATTTAATTATTGCACTTTAAAGCATTTGTTATAAACACACTTGATTCATTATTGATAGACATAAAGGTGACTAAGAGAGGCTAAATGATGCTCATCAAGGAGCTCAAGTTGGGATAAATGTTCTTGATGAGAATTGCTCTCATAGATGATATCTCATAGGGATATGTGAAGAGATAGAATTTGGAATTAAAGAGGTAAGACAACCTCTACTCTAAAAACTAGAGAAAAAGGGGTATCACCCATAAGGGTTTTAACAATAGTACGATAGGCCCATAAGGTGAAGGGGATGTGTAAATGCCAATCCTGATCAAATGCACTAAGATTTTAGTTAGCATGTGATGGAAAGATTTGTTAGAGGCTTATCCCTATCCATTTGCTTTAGGATGATATGGTGAAGAGAAACTTAACTTGATGCCAAATGCATTTCAAAGACCTTATAATTGTTTATTTTTGGAAGACTTTCCATTGTCAGTGATAATTTTGTTTGGAACACCAAACAAAAAGATGATATGATGGTTGATAAAGTTAACAATATTTTTGATTTTAGTTAAGGTAAAATGGATACCTTATACCCATTTAGTAAAATATTCAGTCATAATGATGATAGAATGATGTCATTGTGAAGAATGGGGGTTAATTTCGCTAATGGGTCCAAACCCCATTGTGAAAAAGGCCAAAAATTTATGGATACATGAAGGCTATGGCTAGGTACATGATGTAAATGAGCATGTTGTTGATAGTTAACACACTTTTTCACATAATCACAATAGTATTGGTTGAGGGTAGGCCAGTAGTAGCTAAGGTAGAGGACACATTTAGAAACAACTAGACCACTAAAATGTCCTCCACAAATCCCATCATGCATTTCCCTAATAACATGATGGGCTTCATTGCTATGTAGGAAATGGAAGAGGAGACCATAAAAGTTGTGTTTATAAGGGATTCCCCTTAGTATGGTATAATGTGAGGTACTCTAGATAAAAACTCATCTAGCATTTTTAGAAAGCTTGAAAGGAATGATGGTAAGGTTGAGATAGTCAAAGGTCTACTGATACCAAAGGTCAAGTTAGGTCTCCTCCACATTGAATATGGTGGGAGAGTCTAATGTGACATAAAAATTTGGGTAAATATATGGATAATGATAGATATCTTAGAGTCAAAAGGTGCAGATGGGATTTGAAAGGTGAGGGAAGCCATCGTATCAACAAACTTGTTTGTAGATCATGAGGTGGTTTGGATATGGTAGTGTTTAAATGATGCTAAGAGTACATCAATTAATTATTTATTTTGTTGAAAAAAATAATTTTTACACTAGTAAGAGATATTGATTTGATTGACCACAAGTTGGGATACACCAAATATGTTGATCATTCTCCCAAGGCTAATGTAGTTTGGAGGCTTATGACTAGGGCTTTATATTTAGCCATGTTGTTGGTACATTTGAAATCTATCTTGAAGGATAAAGGAAGAGGTTCACTATTAATGTAGATAATAATGATGCTAGCTACCCTACCATGTTAACATTTTTATCCATCAAATAACATAGTCACTTGATAGGTGAAGTATACCTGAGATAGGGTCATGATGGACTCATCTAGAAACTCAAGAGGAGGTTGATCTTCAGGCAAGGGTGCATTGGCCAATTGGTTGAAAATAACTTTCCTTTTAATTAACTTCTACTGAAGGAACTCAAGGTCAAACTTAGCCAAAATCATGAGCCACTTGGCCTTAAATTGGTTTTGGTATGGCTTGGAGTGCATATACTTGAGTGGATCGATATTGGTTATGACATGGGTTTTGTGGTTAAAAAGGTAGTGTAAAATTTTGGTTGCCATGAATACCAAATCTAAGAAAATATTATGGATGTACCAAGCCTTGTACTCTATAAGTGTGTAACTAATATAGTAGAAAGTTGGCTCTTTGTGTTTTTCATCATGATGAACACAAATTACCCCTAATGAGTGGTTAATGGCTGAAATATAGAGGTGAAAAGGTTGATATTCCTTGGGAGGAATGAGTATAGCTGGAGACAAAAGGCAATTTTTAAGTGAATCAAAGGCCTTTTGATAGTTATTATTCCACTTAAAATATACATCCTTCTTCAGAAGGTGATGGAAGGGTTGGTACTGGTCAAAAAGCTAGGAGATAAAGTGATGAATGGATTGTAGATTCTATTGCAAGATGTGAAGTTTTTTGAGGTGGGTAAGAGGAGGCATGTCATGGATTGCTTTGATTTTGGCTAGATTGACTTCAATTCCATGAAGGGAGATGATGAAGCCAAGGAGTTTTCCTGATAAGACCTTGAAAATGCACTTTTTGGGGTTAAGGAAAACATGGTAATGGATGAGCCATTAAAATATAATCTTAAGGATGACTAAATGATCTTTATGGAATTTGGATTTCCTAATAAGGTCATCAACATAGTCTATGATAATTTTATGAATAAGGCCATGGAAGATGTAGGTCATAATACATTGGTAGGTTACACTAGCATTCTTTAGTCCAAAAGGCATGACCATATAGCATAAAGTTTCCCATGGGGTGATGGAGGTAGTTTTGTGTTGATCTTTAGGGGAAATTAGGATCTGATTATAACCCAAGAATCTATCCATCATAGATTATATCTCTTGTATGGTTATAAGGTCAATGTTTGGCAAAGGAAAGTCATCATTTGGGCAAGCATGGTTAAGGTCATGAAAATCCACATAAATTCAAAGTCCCCTTATGGCTTTGGTGATAGATATGACATTAGAGACCCATTAGGGATAGTCAATAAGTTGAATGAAATTGTTGGAGAGGAGATGTTGAATCTTTTATTTGATGAGAATGGCTAAGTGAAGGTTTATTCACTAAAGATTTTATATAATGGGCTTGACATCATGGTTGGTTACTATGTTTTGTGTAGTGATAGAGGGGTCAATTCTGATCATGTCACTATAAGACAAAGCAAATGCTATGTTTTAGTCTTGTAAGAAGGAGGGGAAGTCCTGAAGCTCCTCAAAATTTAGTGAGTGGATAATTTTGACAATGCATAGGTTATCTAGAGTGTCCAAGTTGATATTGATAGTGGATTCATTCAACATGGTTGAATTCTTAGGATGAAGAAATTTGTGGATAGAATAGTTTGGTACACCTAGATAAGTGATAATAAAATCATCATCCTAACACTAAATGGTATTAATGGTAGGAGAGTCATATCCTATCATCTCAAGATGGGTTAGAGGAATGGTTATGGTCACCCTATCATTTTGATAAGTCAAGGGTTCAAAGATAATCATGTTGATGAAAAAAAATTAAGGGGATGATGTTAGAATCCTCAATTATTTATGCTGGAGTGGATGGTGACGATGGGATTTCTTTGTCAATGACGGTAATGGGAGGTAGGATGGTTTATTATTTAGGTGGCATGAAATCAAGGCCATGCTTTTTGGGAGGCTTTCAAGTTTTGATTGGGAGCAACTTGTGTGGTTTATGTTTGTACTGACCTAGACCAAATCCCTTCTAAGCACATATATAAAGTTATGTCTAAGTAAATTTTGGTTTATCAAGATAGTAAAAATTGGAAGTGATTGGCTAAGGTGAAAAAGAGGTGGTATAAGTGTCAAGAGGTTTATCAATTCCCCCATACATAAAATTGGTTTGAAAAGTTGATGACCCAAAAAGAATAATGGTTCTGATATTGGGGTCATAACTGGATTGTTGGTTAAGATTCCCATACTCTTGAGAAGTAGGAAATGTGTCTATTGTCAAAAGGCAATACTTTGCTAATGAAATATGGTGGAAGGTTGATTCTAAAGGGTCTGTTGTGAGGATTTGGGTAGAATGGATGAAATAACTAGTGGTTGATTCATTGGTATAATAAGTTGGGGTTTTATCTTTTACTAGTGAAGGTTTGTTGGATGAAGGATAATGACATTGGGTTAGTACATCATTTTTCATGATTTGAAAGGGCTCAAGTTAGTTTATATGGTGATAAATTGACCTTCATTCCCAAATTTTATTCACTGATGTAGGGTGGATATCATATAACCCATAGAGTGAATCCAAGGGCATCCTAATAAGACATTATACTGGAACTCTCCTTATACTACATAGAAGAGCTAAAGAAGCATGTAGGGTTCTAGGAAAATTTGAAGGACAATAGTTCCTAAAGTCATGGTCATGGTATCATTGAATGATCAAAGAACTATTAAGGTTTATAACATGATGTTCTTGGGTAACTTGAGTTGGCTGTATGCATGGGAGGAGATAATGTTGATAATAGTTCCCCCATCAATTATAATCCTTTTGATGTGGTTCTGGTTGATATAGGTGGTAATGAAGAGAGGAAGATATAGATCATCCAAGTGGATAGAGGATATTTTATAATCCTTGAAGGTAATAAAGTTGGAAATGTGAACAGTTCTGACAAAAGATGCTAAAGTTTGAGGGTATTCCATCCTAACTCATATAGATTGTAATGCTTATATCATTACTTGGCAGTGATGGGGTGAGGTATTAATTAGCTCATACAAACTCATCTTTACCAGTGTTTGGTGAAACTATTTTAGGACCACTTATTGGATTGATTTAGATGGGTTGGAGTGAGAGGGTCCCAAGATGGATAATTTGTGTTTGGTTTAAGGTGGTTGGTGTTGTCTAAGTGGTTGGGTGGTGGAAGAGGGATATGTCTATGAAATGGACACCTTGACTTTCCCCTTGTCCTTGGGTTGTGCTTGTGATCATATGAACACATGGATGGTATGGATTGGGGGAGGAGTTGGGATAGATGATTGCTTCAGTTCCTCTTCACTCTAAGGTGAGAGTGGAAGATTATGTAGGTATTGGTTGATGGATATGAATTTTTGGATTATTTATGAGATCATGAGAGGCTCATTTGATAATAAGCCATCCTTGTTATACAATTGATGGGATATCACTTGGAGATATTTAAAATTCTCCATGCCATGCCCTGGTGTCATATGGTATGAGCATATTAGTTTATCATTATACCAAGATAGTTTAAGATTATGTGGGTAAAATGGTTTGATAGGTGGAAAGGTTAAGCAATATACTTGTCATAATCTATGTAGGATGGTGGAGTAGGACTCAAAAAATGGTGGTAAAGGCATGGAGGACTTAGGTTTGGCAATGGGGATGGAATCCCTTTAAGGAGTGGTTTTAATGGTCAAAGACTTGGGTGAAGGGGTGTTTTTGGTGGATTGTTTGGGTTTTGGTAGAGAGGTTTGGGGTCATAATATTTTGGGGTAGATGTTTAAGGGATAAACAATTTGTTTATAGATAGCTGGGAGATAAGAGGTATGTTCATGGGTGGTTTGGTGAAAATAGGTTAGGATGATAGTAGGAGTAATGGCATAACCAAAAGTGGTGGTTGGGTTTTGATTGGCATGGTTGGTTTCCCAATTAAGGTAGAGGGATGGGGTCTCAAAATAGAGGTCAAAGTGGAGAGGGGAGGTAGAGTTTTTGGTTTTAGCTTTCTTGGTAGGTTTACCTTATTTATTAGTTTAGATTAGGTTTTTTCTGATAGCTTTAGTGGGATTAAATCCAACTTTACCAATGAGTGTGTAATGTTATGACTAGGAAATATGCAAATGTTCTTGGTGGGTTTAGGTAGAATGGTAGAATGTGATTTGGTGACTTTCAGTGAGTTTATTTTTGATAGTGTTGTCTTAGTTTGATGGGTAGAGGTGTTCGGTGGCTAGATTTTTATGATAGTGGATTTGATAGTGAAAAGGGTAGGTTGATCTAATAAATAAGGCTTATGAATATATTTATATGGGATCCCAAGTTATTTCCAAAAGGTGGCCCAATCTAGGTCAGGATCATATATAAATTCTAAGTTTTAACCAGTCTAGAGAAAGGTTTATACATGGGTCTGAATCCCCTAGTAGTGGATGAAAAGGATAGGCATAGGGGTTGAGGGGAAGGAATGTCTACCTCAACTTTTTCTTGGTTAAAAGGTTCCAATTTATGTGAATGCAATTCCTCAATGGGTAGTGTAGGCAAAGTGGTTTCTTCCTTAGGAGTGATCACTAAATGAAGAGTGGATTGTTATATGATTGAGGAAAATGATAAAGTGGTAATGCTTTCTTAGTCTAACATGCATATCAAGGGAGAGGTTGGTGAATCCACTACCTTAATAATTGGAGTAGGGGAAGAGGTGGTTTGGTTAATGGTCTCCTTGGTAGTAAGTTCACCAAGAACCATATTGATAGTATGGGCCTCATGAACATGAGAATATTATGATTTCTTTTCACTATTGGTAGAATGAGCATGGTTAGGAAATGGTTTCTTGAAGATGTCAAGTTATTGGTTTAGAGGTACATTAGGGTTATCCAACATAATTTCCCCTTTATTAATGAGATTTTGGACAAGATTATTAAAGATATTACACCTATTAACATCATTTATAATGACTTGGTGGAAGGTGCATAATTTTTTCTCCTTGTACCAACTTGGTACATGATGAGAGGAATAAAATTGTTATGGAGGTTTGATGGGGGGATTTTTATGACATTAGTTTTTAACAATTTATCTGAGACCAAAGTGTATGACTCTTCAATTGGATTAAATTGATTTTGGGTGTTACAGTTTGGGTTCCTAGTGTTTTGATTAAAGGAGTTAGAGGAATTAGACTGGTTGATAATGGGTAGAGGGGAAGTTTTAAGGAAAACCAAATTCAAAGTTCCCCTTTTTATTTGAATTAGTTTTTGTTTGAGTGTTCAATTTGGAAGAGGAAGCTTAATTTGATTTGATAGTAGATTTCATGTTTTTCAATTTCAACTTCCCCTCATCAATAGATATGCTCTTTAGTTTTCATTCCATTTTGAAATCCTTGTCAAAGGTATTGAATCTCTAAATGCATAAAGTATAGGAGATGTGTTTGGCACAAGCCTGACAAAGAGTTCAATCAGCTCAAGTTAGGGTAGAGAGAAGGAGAATTGGTTTATCAGACTTCTCTAATGGGCCATGAATTTAATAATAGATTTATCATTGAATTTTTTAATGGAGTAAAGGTTAGTGATGGAAAATTTCTTAGAGATGTTTAGATAAAAGTGATCTAATAAAATTTAGGCTAGTTGGGAAATAGAAAAGAGGGAGTGCTTTATAATAGCATTGTACTAATCTAGTGTCAAACCTAATAGAGTCATAGGGAAGGTATGAAGAAGGAGATCACCATCATAGAAAATCATATAACATGAATGCCTAAATGATCTTAGGTGCTATGAGGGTCCTCCTTACTTTGAAACTTTGAAAACTTTGGAAGTTCCCATTGAGGAGGGTATGGTAGAATGGGGATGTATGGGTGAATTGGTTCATTATAGATTTGGTTATATGATAAAATATTATGAGCTCCAAAAATATATGAATCTAGAGTAGTCATCTTATTGATTAAAATTTGACAAGGTCAGATTGGGGTTGTGCACCCCCATAGTTGTAAAGTATATTGTGTTAGGTTTGGTCAGGTACAACATATCTATAGTTGGTGGGGGGTTGAGAGGATACCACATATTGGTATGTGTACATGGGTGGTTAGGATGATTCCATATATTATTACGTGGAGATAGGTGGTTGTGTAGAAGGTATAGGTACATACCCTTATGGGTTAGGGGTGTAGCTCATGTTTGGTGCAATGTGCACTTATTGAGAGATTAACATAGGTTAGGATAGAGGTATGGTTGGGTTAATAGATAGAGGGTAAGTGGTGACTTTGGTACTAATGGGTAGAAGGGTGGAAGGTATGGGAACCACCAATCTCTAAAATGGAATGGATGTAGGTAGTTTGGAAATGAGAAGGATGGTGGTGGAACTAGTAGAGGGTACTCCTATGATAAGGGGGGTACCAATGCCCAAAGGCTGGGTTTCCCATATACTAAGAGGGTTATTAGTTGGGAAAGAAGATGTTTAGGTGTCACTTGGTTACATGGGTTGGTTTTAGATGGTAGTGGTGATATGATTATGGGTAGAAGATGATGCCTAGGTGACTATATGTTAAGTGGAGATAGTGGAAACATAAGTGTCTCCCATAAGGTGGGATGGCATGTCATAAGGTGGGTCAATATATGGAACCAAAGTAGGGGTATGGTGAGATAAGGTGTTAAGGTAATGTTGTAGGGCTATAGGGTTATTATCCATAAAGGTAGTGAAGTTCACATCACCTTAGGTAGCCATTCAAGGGATGGTAAGACTCCTAGAAGGATAAGGAAAACTCTTTGCATCTAAGATGTACTTCATGGATGATGGAGAAGAGGAAGATGGATGATTAGGAGGTGGGTCCTAGTTTGTTTGGTTTATTATTTATTTCCTAGTCAATACCATACAAATAAGGAAAAGAGGAAGATACAAGAAATCTCATAACTCAAAAAAAGATAAGATAAGAAAAAATCAAAGAAATAAAATGCACATTAAATCACATTAAGTCTTAAGGTTCCTTTTAGTCTCTCTTGTGGTTTATGCCTTAAGTTTTAAGAACTATGTGATCCAACTTGGCTCATAGAGCAGGTAATAAAAAAGAAGTTTATGGTTGGTTTCAAGTTATGTTTAGGTTCTCAAAGGGATTTATATTGGAAATTAGTATGTTTCTTTATATTTGGGCCTACACCCTCACTTCACACCCTACAACAATAAGGGTGTCAGATGCTTAGCCAAGATATATTAATTTTTAGAGATTATACTCAACTAGATCTGAGTTGGTTCTCCCCTTGGTGATGAAATCCAAGTAAGATTGTTGGGAAAGGTGACCACTAGGTAATTAAATCTTCATTGGGCTTTATGTCAATGTTTGAAGATTGATTAGGTGTAATTGGTTTAGCCTTGTGTATGTGAGAATAGTAAAGATACAATTAAATTACTTTGATTTAATAATCTATGTGAGATAAAATAATCAAGAAAATAATGGATGTAGTCAATTTTAGGCCCAAAAATGAAATTTTGATTTCATTGTATGAGAATAAAATAAGACAAAAAAGTACCTAGATGTAACCATGAACCCAATAAAATACTCAAGGGTCCCATCAGACATGCTAGAATGTTTTAGATAAATGTTTATTATGTTATTTATAAGGAAGAGAAAAGAAAATCAAGAAGGGTATGCTATAAAAAATTGATATGTTGTGCACACATTTGATATAGGTAGTTATAGATACTCCTCTTTGGCTTAGGAGGAATGACCTGTAGATAATAAAGCACTCAAATAAATGGTTGATTAGCTAGATACTAGGGTGGATTGCCTATCAAGCTAGATTCAAGAAACATGAGCTTCCTCGGAGGATATCATTCCACACTTTTAAATAATCAAGTTATTAAAGTGAAAGATAAATTACTTTCATATATCATAGAAGATATTGAAATGAAATACAATAAGTGCTTGAGAAATGAATAGGCAAATTTGACTAAATATAGAAATAAATATATTGATATTAATCATAAGTGAATTAGGTATGGTCTATAAAATAGGGAATGGTTATGTGGTTAGGTAGAGGATCTAAAATTTGGATTTGGTTGAGGTGAAGTGGGTGAAAATAACTTGTTGTTTGTCTATCACATAGTGACCATAAAAAATTGGGGTGACCATTGGTAGTTAGGGTAACCATCAATGGTTGGGACAGACCATCAATGGTCAGGATGAACATCAATAATTACTATGGTTTTGATTTAGTTCAAGAAAGTGATCTAGTAAGGTTGCAAGATGGAAGTCCTGAAGGTGGGTTTCAGTTAGATTGGTCACAAAACATAAAAAAAGTAATTAAATCATGAAAATAGATACCTATCTTGTTGGTTGTCAATTTGAAAAATGGTTGAGATGGTTGGTGAAGATTGGAAAATTTTTTCTAGAGTAATGATACTAGGATATCGGCCAATAGATGATAGTAATTAGGATCTCTATTTCACTTTCTAATTCATTTTAATTTTGGGAGAATAACTTGACAAATAAATTATGATACAAGAAGCTCTTTATAGTTGTGAATGATTGATCGATTCTAGATATCGATCGATTACATCTTCTCCTCCTCTCTTTTTATAGGAAAGAAGGAGAGGTGTAACGATAGGTTAACAAGAGATTAAAAAAGGAATTCAAATTTATATTTTACATGCATTATCTCTCACATGAATTATATGAGATAAATATAAAAATAAGATGGATTTGACTAGAGTTTGACTATTTAGGTAGTAGGAAATTGAACGTAGGCAGTTAGTGATAATCATAAATAGTTAGGGTGATCATTATTAGTTAAGGGTAAAAGGATAAGTTTGGGAAAGGTGGGTTAGTGAGCCACTTTATCTATTCAACTAAGTAGACTCAAGCTTGTAGTTAAAGGGTTGGGTGATAGTCCCTAGGGGGAACTGAGGTAGGCTAGGGGTATTTTGAAATATAAAATTGTTGTGTGTAGTTTTCTAGTGTCTATAATGGGAAGTGTGATTTTTAAAAAAAATGGTTTTAAACATACATTCAATATTAAAATAATAACATAAAAATTAAAGAGTTATGAATTAAACATAAAACATACTAAATTAGGGGAAGTGTGTCAATGATGTGTAACTAATAATTGAACACTACTTATTGTTAGAGATATAATCACTAAGAGTGAGGGGGGTGTGAATCAGTGAGCCCATATAATTTAAATTCAATTTAAATCCATTAAAAATATTAATCAATTACTACAATCATTTCATGAAGCATACATATCATTCATATCAAAGAACAAGAGAGACAATGCAAGATCAATCACATAACACATGACATATGTGGGAATCCCTCTTGGGAGAGAAAACCCAATGGAACCTAAAATTAGAATATTTACCTATAATAACAAGAACAAATTTATATTATATATAACTAATCAAGGAATACAATCCCTTATTTAGTGAGACTATAATCCCACAAGGTGCTACAACACCTATCTAGCTGAGTAACCACAACTAGACTTTTATCAAGTTTCACCTTGCAAGGAGGCTAAAGCAACCTAGATGTTGAGTTAACACAACACCTATGAACATAAAATATCCTAAAAATTTATTTCCTACCAATTTTATGGAGATACAAATTATATCAGCTCTCTTCAACTCTACACACTCAATGCATCCAAAGCCACATTTTGGATCACTCTTCCCTCCTTACTAACAACTCTATCACCACATCAATAACACAACCAAATTGTCATAAAAAATTTCCTCAATCTAATATACTCATCTACTGGGAACTCTCCCTCTCCTTCATTCCATAATTCTCACATGCATACTCCTCTTTCACATCTAGAAACCATCTCCTTTGGTTTCACTATATATAAAGCCTTCATGAATATCAACATCTTAGTCAGCCATTAGACATCCCTTAACACTTAAGGATTATAACATATGATTCCAAAACTTAATACCATCCTTAAAATTTTGGCCATAATATCCATGGGTCACCCTTAAGCTACTACACCTTTCAATTTGGCCCTTGTAGCCCTTATATGTCTCAAAGAGACCTATTCACCCATTTAGCACTTCATCAAGAAAAAAATATAAGACATGACCACTTTAAAATTCATAGGTCCACTTTTCATGACCCCTTTGACATTATTAAATTCTTATAGTCATCATTTCACTCTTCTATGCAATCTCAATCAACTCAAATAATAACCTTGTTCATAAGGACACCATGAATGACCACACAATCAAATTATTAATATCTACTCATATTTAATATCTATTTTTCAAGATTATAAATACCACATAGATCATTTTTTAGGAGTCTATTCCAATAACTAATTCATGATGAGATATACAAACAACAACAAAACAAGCTCGAACAACCTTCTCAGGTCACTTACAGAGCATAATCAATCACACAGTCAAATTTGGATCTTATTATCTTTGTCTATACATACATTCAAACTTCTTAATAAAATTCACTAGATGTGTTATAGATTCCTCTTCAAATTTTATTTTTAATTCATCTTCAAATTCATCATAAATCAAAATTTATGGGATAAACACTGAGAACTTGATTTTCCTTTATTAATTTTCAAATGCCAATGATCACAGTTAAACCTCAAACACTATGATATCATATCATGTCCTCTATTTATATATTAATCATTAACCATTGATATTATTTTTATGATATTGATCTTTACCTTGTTAAACCTCTATCACTTTGACCTCTTGACTTTAATATGCACTGTTGATCTTGATTAGAACAAACACCCACTCATCATTGATCTTCTAAAGAAGCTTGGTCTTTACCTATGCTCAAAGTTAAACATCAAAAAATTGTTCTCATCTCACTACTTCCTAACACCTTATAAAAAACACACTCCCTTGATATTTTTATAAGGAGCTCAGTCTTTACCTAGTTTAAGCATCAAACACTTTGACCCATTTGACTTACTATGCACCATAGATCTAGATGTATGAACTCCCATGAATGGTTGGATCTCCATCTGGTATTAATCTTTAACATCATGAAAAAATTACTAAGTATGTGTACTATTAAAATCTACTTGGAAGGCCAACTTTGTATAGATATATATTTTACCTCACTCTCATGTTTTCAAATTTGAACCATAAATACTAGGCAAAATACTGAACAAATCCATATGATCATTTCCTCCTAAAATGTTCATGCATGTGAGATATGCCATCACCAAAATAATTACTTAGATCTTTCTTGTACTTGGAAAATAATGAATTTGATCTCAGATTCATTTCATGATGTCGATATTTGATGTGATGAAATGCAGACCATTAGATCTTCTTTACAAATTTGGCTAAGTGTTGAAACTTAGTGCACTTTTGTCTCAGGGGCCAAATTTGCACCCACGTATCTTTTTAGGCAGTAAATCACATGATATGAAATTTGGAACATATTATATCCTCACATAGTATAATCCAACCATATATCAATATGCTCCTAGAACCCTCATATGTGTGAGATATAATGACATAAAAAATGACTCCTTAGATTTATCACTCACAGACCTAATTATGCCTAAATGAACATAATGAAAAATTGGCTGAATTCCACTCATGTAAAAACACAGTCTAATCATCCTTGACCTATAATAGGACCCCTTGCACATCCTTAAATCACCATACTCATACCTAAACCTCTATAACAATGTTAAAATTTAAGATCAACCAAGCCTCCTTTAAGCATACTAAGAGAAGCATATTACACACTTTGTCATTATCACTTAGACTATCAAGGTAATTCATCCAATCTCACCTAGACACCTTCATGACATAACCATGACATAATTTACAACTCTCCAACAATCATCATATAGCAATATACATCTCACCTTCCTTTTCTCTCTTCAAGAACTCCACAATAGGAACTTTCTACCCCTTTAACATGATGACATAGTGGGCACAAATTAATCTTAATTACTTTTAAAAACTACCAAAAAGAGATTACCACATTATAAAGATAATAGAAACTCCCCCTTAGCTTGAGCCTACATCTTCTTTCCTTGACAACATCCTCTTGATACATGCCAATGCACATTAACCAAACATTACAACCAATGAAGAAAGAACACATAAAACACTAAAATATAATGAAAATCACCAAGAAACATATAAGAGGGACTCCCCCAAGATATTTGAGCTATTTCACCTCTTGATCATCTTCAGATCTCCACACACCATGAAGAATCACCACACAGGCTTACTAGCCTTCTCTCTTAAGCCACCTCAAGGATCATCAATATAACTTCATGCAACTCACCAAATAGGAACCATGTTCTTGAAATAGCTTGATAACTCTCCTTGAAACATACATACCTTACTCTTTTTGATAAATTGAAGAAAAATTCACTCTTCTTCACACAAGGCCTATCTAGTCTCCTTGTAGCCCTACCTAAAACTTGTAGATCCCAAAAATTTATATAGACATAACTTCAAGACATAAATATTCATATCTAGACCACTCTCATATGATCCCTAAAGCACACCAAATTCATCACCTATATCATCCTTTGTAACATACTTCCTTCACAAACCTACTAGCCAATTAGGCCTCCATTTTGACAAAAACTTGAATAACTTGAAATCCAAAAACCTTCAGATCTCTATAAATATTGATTTTATAACCTATTTATCCCATTCAACCTATTAAGAAGCCTTATATTTTAAATGATAAGGAAAACCACTTTTCTAATAGAGGTTAAAGCCCTACAATCTCAAAACAAACAAAGTCAAAAAACCTCCTTTTGGTCAACTCCCTCCTCTAAAACTTCTTACACACTCAAATATAATCATCACACACTTCTAGACCAAAAATTGAGCCTCCATACCTTTGGGAACTTTTACTTCCTATAACCCACTTTAGCCTTGGTTTCCCTTAAGCCAAAAATTGAGAAAACCAAGAGCACTCAAAAATATTTAATTGGTACAAATAGGATCATCAAGACACAAAAAATATGTGGAACAAATCACAAAAAAGTGCATAGACATTTCTAAGCATCAAACTCTTCTTGACATTGCATCAATCTCATTAGGCCACCTAAAAATACCCATTTTGACCTTACAGACACTACATACATAGTAACACTTTTTTCCCCATTCAAAGGAGTCTCTTAAGAATAATAGAAGAGACATCCTACTTCACAATGTCCTAAAATAATATGAAACAAAGAGTTGCCCACAACTCTTCATATTCCTTTTCCTCCTCATTCATCTGATACTTGTAGCTCTTCTTCTTCTTCTTAGGCTTAAGAAAAGCAATATGTTCAACCACTACAACATTCTCCTTTTATTTTAAGATTTAATTGATAGTACATGGAGACAATAAATATTCATGACATACCTTTTCATCTGAAGAATCTTCCTTGTAATTTGGAACCTCATCACTAGTTACTGACAACTAATGTTTTTTTCATGAAAATTGCTCAGCAACAATAGGATGTTCACTTAGATCCATACTAACCTCATAACTAGAATCAACCAGTACCTTGGTCCTCTCCTTAAGATCAATCTATTTATCCACAACACGAGTAGATAATGAGATCCCTTGACACTCTTTAACTTATGTAACATTTTTTGCCATTGCAAATAGATTACTTAGACTAGCAGACATATCATGACTCATAATTTCCACCTTTGGTTTCCATGAGTTAAGTTGACTTCTTATTTTCACTCTAGGATCCTAATTAAACTCATTTTGACTTGATGGTATTTGCTTTTATAATCTAGCAATGTGACCAGTCTTCTCATAGTTGTAGCAAACCATTCTTTTTTAAGTGGACTCAACTTGCCTTACCTGATATGGACAAAATATTACAATGTGTCCTCTATCATAACAATCAAAACAAACTCTTTCTTTTGAATAATACTTACCTTGCCTTACCTTATTTAGACACTACTTAACAAAGTATCCCTCATCAAGATAGTTAAAGCACTTAGATTTGTTCATACCTTTTGAATGATAACCCCCATCATAGTTCCATGCAAACTCATTTCTAACAGGTCTCTTACATTCTCTATCTTTTTTCACAAATTGATTACATGTGTAATAGTAACCATTGAAAATTACATACCTCATGGCATTTGGTTTTCTAATTTAATATGTCTTCAGTTTGTTAGCACCTTTATTCCTTTTCTAATGATTTGTATTCAAAGTTAGATCATTCTTGTTCACATTATTCTTCATCTTGTCTTGAGTCTCATTGTTTGGTTCTTCTTTATATCCAAAACTAATTCTATCACTTTCATTCCTTCAATCATTCAAAATATTGTATAGATCACATGATCTCTTTTCAAATCTCATAAATGACTTTACTTTACTATATTTCTTCTCTAACTCATATTTAAATGACTCATTTTTAATTACATACCTTGAACATTTATCTTCTTTATCTTTTAGGCTTATAGATAGGATTTCCAATTGACAAATGAGATGTTTGACCATATCTTCATGATCCTTAGTGTCTCCATTCATTATTTCTTTATAAACACTAAATTGCTCCTCATAGTCCTTGATTTGTGACTTCATCTTCTATTAATGTTATTATCAATCTTCAATTATTCAAGGGAATTCATCAATTTAGTCTCATATTCCACATCATCTCTATCAACATTCAAATCACTTCAAGTAGACTCTTTTTGATATGAGCAACTTCCTTATTCATCCATAAAAGGGGTTCATATTCAATAGGACCATCATACTCTGAGTCACTGTCTTCATTCTCATCTGATGAGTTACAATTTTTATTTGTGTAGAGACTCATATTACTATTGAAGTAATTCTTCTTGTTGTTATACTTTATGAATCCTTTCTTCATGTATATATTTTTGTCTTCATCTTGGTCTTCACTATGTTCTGCATCATCATGCTTATGAGTGAAATTTATATAAAAAGGTCTTATCTCACAATTGAAGCATTTGAAAGGTAGTTTACCCTTATACTTGCTTGAACCTATTTTTAATATCCTTGTAAACAAAACAATCAGTTCATCCTCATCAATATCAAAAATGTCATCCTCCTTGGGTTTCTTACCTTGGAACTTCTTAATATTCATCTCTATATTGAATGCTACTTTCTTATTCTGTGGTATATCATCATTCATTCTTGTCTCATAGGTAGTAAGGATACCATACAATTCATCCATTCAACTTAGTAAGACTTTATTCTATAGAAGACTCTTTTGAATCAAACTTGATAGAAAGAGACTATAATACCTTGAAAAATATATTATCCATGTTAAGGTTCTCTCCAATACCTCTGATGATGTTCACAATCTCATCAACTCTCTGCAGAAAAGATGTCATAGAATCTTCTTCTTTCATCTTGACACTCTCAAATTGTCTTTGGTGAGTCTACAACTTTGCCAACTTGAATTTTGAGTCTCCTTCATAAATAGTCTTAAATTTATCCTATATTTATTTGGTATATGTATAATGGATTACCTTAGTGTATTAAGTATATAAAAGCCCACAAGTGATAACATTCATTACCTTAGAATTATTCTCAAACAACTTCTTATCTATAATACTGGATGGAGGAATAGTAGGTGTAGAATAACCATCCACAAAAAATTTCCAAATGTCAAACCCTAAGGACATGATGTAGGTCCTCATATTTATACTCCAAAAATAATAATTGGATCCATTGAACATTGGTTATTTCTTAGTATAGAAACCTCCTTGATGACTACCCATATTATACCCTAGATCACCTTCAAGTTATAAAGGCTTTACTAAAGGACCTACTATGATATGAATTGTTAGAGGTAAAATCACTGAGAGGGGGTGAATCAGTGATCCCAAATAATATAACTTTAATTTCAATATTTTCAAACTCATAATAAATTACCACAAGCATTTCATGAAGCATACATATCATTCATATAAAATAACAAGAGAGACAATGCAAGATAAAACACATAACACATGACATATGTGGGAAACCTTCTTAAGGTAAAAAACACACTAGAACCTATAATTGGCTTACTATCCCATAATAATAAGAACCAATTTAGACCAGATACAACTGATTAAGGAACTATAATCCCTTATTTAGTGAGACTACAATCTCACAAGGTGCTATAACTCCTATCTAGATGAGCAGCCCCAAGAACTAGAACTTTATCAATTCTTACCTTGTAAATAGGTTATAACCACATATATGTTGAGAATAAAAAAAAACACCTATGAATAAAAAAATTTATAAACACTAATTTCCTATCAACCTGATGGAGATATAAAGTATATCATCTCTCTTCAAATTTTCACACTCAATTAATCCAAAGCTACCTTTTGGATCACTCTTCACTCCTCAGTAGAAATTCTATCACCACATCAATAACATGACCAAATGGCTATATAAAATTCATTAATATAATTTGATAATAAACTAATATAAGGGGCACTCTCCCTCTCCTTCACTCCACAACTCTCACATACATACTCCTCTTTCACATCTAGAAACCATCTCCTTTGGTTTCACTATATATAGAGCCTTCATGAATATCAACATCTTGGTCGGCCATTAGCCATGCCTTAAACATTAAGGTCTATAGCATAGAAAGACACAAATAAATACCATCCTCAAAATGTTATCCATAACATGATCAGGACAACATTCCAGGTGATAATTTGGGTGATGGTTCTACCCCAATATGTGGTAGGACTTCTTGGAGCCATAACTTTTGCACCATATCCCGAATTGACACACCATTTGAACCATTAGAAATATAATAATAAGGAGAACAAAATGAGATGGAATGGAGATCTAATCAATGTATTTTTACCCCCATAAACCCAATGGAAGTGCCCCAAATTTCAATTTTAGTAGTGTAGTCTAAAAATAGTAAGTTTCTAAAAATAGTAATTCCCCAAATTATGTATTGTTTTAAATCATGTAAGTTCAAAAACTTAATCTCCCTAGAGATTGGTGACCTTTCACATCATCATCCTACCTTCAAAATGTGTATAAATTAATATGTAACCTAAAATGGAAATCAGACATCTCTTCTCAGAGATAAGCATATGTTTGGATCTACAAATTTTTATGAATAAAACATCTCTTCTCAGAGATAGCATTATTATTATTATTGTGTTGTTATTATTTATTGAATTATATTTCAACCAAATATTTTGAGTTTTGGATCATAACATTCATGGGTCATGATTAAGCAACTACACCTTTCAATTGGGCCCTTGTAGCCCTTATAAGTCTCATGGAGACCTATTCACCCATTTAGCACTTTGTTGAGCCAAAAAAAGAACACATAACCACTTTAAAATGCATAGGGACACTCCAAATGATCCATTTGACATTATAAAATACTTATAGTCATCATTCTAGTATTTTGTGCAAGCTCAATCAACTCAAATAATAGCCTTATTCATAAGGTCACCATGAACAAACACATTGTCAATTTATTAATCTTTTTTCATATTGAATATAAATTGGTCAAGATTTAAAATACCACACAAATAATCCATAAGGAGTATACAATAATTTTTAATATATAATTAATCATGATACATCCAAACAATAACAAAAAAAGCCTAAACAACCTTCTTAGGTCACTTGAAGAATATAGTCAATCACATAATTAAATTTAGAGCTCAATATATTTGTCTTTACATATATTCAAACCTCCTAATCACATTCAATGGATATGCCATGGACTCATCTTCAACTTTTATTTTAACTTCATCTTCAAATTTCTCTTAAATCAAAATGTATGGCACAAGCACTAGTTTTTCCTTTGTTAATTTTCAAATGACAATGGTCACAGTTAAACCTTAGATACTAAGATATCATCTAATGTCCTTGCTACTTAGATTAATCATGCACCATTGATCTTATTGTAAGGATCTTGACCTTTACCTTATTAAACATCTATCACTTTAACCTCTTGACTTTAATATGCATCATTTATCTTGATTAATACAAATACCCACTCAACATTTATCTTCTGAAGAAGCTTGGTATTTATCTTTGCTCAAATTTAAACAATGAACACTTATCCTCATATAATTTATTCTTGACACCTTATAACAAACACACTCCATTGATATTTTTTTAAGGATATTAGTCTTTAACTAGTTTAATTATCAAACACTTTGACCCGTTTGAATTAATATGCACCATATATTTAGATGTATGAACTCTTGCAAACTATTGGATCTCTATATGGCCCTGATCTTGAACATCATGCAAAAATGACTAATTATAGGGACCATTGAAATATACCTTGAAATACAAATTTTCATAGATATATATTTTACCTCAATCACTCACTTGTTCTTAAATTTGAACCATAAAAACTAGATGAAATACTTAACAAACGCATATGACCATTTCCTCCTAAAACATTCACATGTGCAAGATATGCCATCGCCAAACTACTTACTCATCTCTTTATTTTACTTAGACAAATAATTTATTTAAGATTATATTCAATTTACATCATTTATCTTTGATATGATGAAACTTAGAGCACTTCTATCTAAAGGACCAACATTTCACCCATATATCTTTTGTTTTGATAAATTTCATGATCTAAAATTTGGACCATATGATCTACTCACATTTTAGAATCAAAAAATATATCAATATTCTCCTCTAACCCTTACACATGTGAGATATAATGACATACAAAATTCTTCCTTATATATATCTATCATAGAATCAATTATGCTTGGATAAACATAATGAAGAGCCAGATGAATTCCACTAATGTACACAAGTACTCAAATCATCTTTAACCTTTGATAGAATCCCTTGTACATTCTCAAATCACCATACTCATCACTAAACATCTCTAACCATGCCAAAACTAAATATCAACCAATCCTCCTTCAAGTATACTAGGACAAGCACATTACACACTTTGTCATTGTCACTTAGACTATCAAGGCACTTCATCCACTCACTTGGATACCTTCATTACATCACCGTTACATCATTGACAACTCTCCAACACTTATCTCAAATTTTACACATGTAATTTCATTATTATAGGGTTATAATAAGAATTAGGTATTGAAATATTTTGTGAGGAAGGCCTAGTCCTATCCATGGTCTTATATTGGAACTCATAAAGGAAGCACCAATGAGTTAGAAACAACAATGGGAATAATTTTTAAAAGGATGTTTGTAATGTGTAAATTTGTGAGTAGGGCCTAGTCCTATCCATGGTCTTACATTGAAAATCACATAATAAAACCCTAAGGGGAATGATCAGTTAACAAAATAATATTTCTCAAGGGGAAATATTAGGAATGTTGTAATGAAATATGGAATGTAAAAAACATGACATAGGCATATATGAGAAGGCCTTAATAAACATGAAGAAAACTAGGTACACAATAAAGACATTAAGAGTCTAGTGAACATCAAAATACAAAGGATACATAGTCACAATAAGTGTAAATATATATAGGCAAATAGGTGAGATACTAAGATTGACTTGTGATAGTTATATGAACAAGAAAAGTAAAATGGAACTATCTTCCCACAACATGTTACCCATTCTTAGGACCTCTTTCAAATACATCAATCCATTATAAAAATTAGGCACTTATTTGAGAAAGTAAGTAGCACTAAAAGACTTTTATTCTCCTTTCTAAATCTAATGGCCTATCACTCCCCAATGGACCTTGACTCTATCATAAGTCTAACTATGGAATTTGGGATTTGATTGGAAAAAGGAGATGTGATATGAATCATGTCTTTCAGTTTGATTTAAATTTTGAAATTGTATGATGGATTTTTTATCATTACCTTTTGTTTAAATGATTTGGCTTTCAACCTTTTTTTGGATTTTATGATTCCTCCTCCATATATATTTGGAATAATCAACATGAGTGATAAAAGTGATACGCATGAATGAACCTTAATCTTTGGATAAATGATCTAGGTATCCAAAGATATGACTAGCTAAATACTTAGGATTACTTATTAACTAATATTTAATCTCAAGTTTCAACTATGTGTATGCTTAGTATGCCAAATGAGATAAAGGAATAAAGTGAGATCAAAGTTAGGTAAAAAATAAGAGTATAATTAGATTTTTTATTTGTTAATTGATCACATGGTGAGGAAATATTAATAAAGAAATCAAAGTTTGTATAACCAAATCACAATAATAATTATCTAATTTGTTGAGATAAGATATACAAAAATCATTAGAATATAAGAATACATTCATGAAGAAATGACTCATAAATATAAGCATGCAATTATGGAAAGAATGAAAACAATCTATGAGAAAATATGAAAGTAACTGAAACAATATACAACACATAATGCATAATATAAATATCCATGTGAAATAGATAGGTGAATTAAAATTTGATTCATAGTCAACTGATATAAGATATATAAAAGTATATCACAACTCGAATCTAAAATCATAGTAAAGAACAAAATGAAATTAAACCATACCATGTTCACAAATATTGATAAATTTATTCAAATATATTATCCATGACATCTAAAATATCTCTATGAATCTATATCTTAATGATAATTAGAGTCTCATCAATCCTCATGCAAAGTTATACAAAGACATCTATCTGAATCTCCTCAATAGAAAATGTAGGCATAGCCAAAGGATCATGCTCATGAGGGATCTTGTGCATAGAATACTCAAGGAGAGGAATAGGTGCTAAAATAGGAATGGTATCTATAGGAAAAGAAGGTGTCACCACTAGTGAAGAAAGATCCACAGGTGGGGAAGTAACCATGGGTGGGGAAGAAGACACAGGTGGTGAAGAAGGTGCCATGGGAGAAGAAGGGGATCCTTCTTACATGGGTTACCTATGGAAGGAAGAATAAAAAGTGTAAGAATCATTATAAGGATATCATTAAGGTGATTTTTGAGAATGTGACTAATCAATATGATGGATACTGCACTAGTGCTAAAGATAATATACCTCCCCATATTTAGTGATCTACTTAGGTAACAACATGGGATGAGGTATAGCCTTGTCCTTGGGCTGATCAAGGGTGGCATGAAATGTGTCAATATATTATTTAAGCTTTCAAAAATGGGTGGAAAAGTGACTATTTATGTTATAAAAGTAACAAATATTATTGTTAATAGACTTTGTCCGCCTGCTAATAGAAGTAGTAGGGAAAGTTGAGGAAGGTTGATGTAACTAGTAGTCTCTATTACAGTGATCAATAACTTTATGGATATCAAAATAGGGATGATCATTCCATTAGGTAGGCATGGGATCAAGATATGGAAAAAGAATAAGTCCATATCTAAGGGAAGGTGAGTAGGCATAAAAATTTGGCTAAGATTTGGTTTCCATTAATTTCACTCATTTCTTAATTTTAAAAGCAAATAATGAAACTAGTAATAGGGTGTGTAGAAGAATACCTCGTGAAGTTCACACGTGAATCCCAATGATGATGGGAACTCCTCTTTAGTTTGAAAGGAATAACTGATAGATAAGAAAGACAATAAAATGTGATGGTGGAATGTTGAAGTGATTTGGATAGAGTGACAATACTTTGGCTTTTTAAAGTGATTATGATAAAGCTTTAAGTCTCTGATGATGTTGTTTTCTTAATGAAAGGAAGATAAATACCTATATGAAAGAGAACTTGGATGCAAAATTATTCATTGTGGATCTATTTCAATTCTTCCTCTTCTCCTTTTGTAGGATAAAGTTTCTAATTAGGATGGAGGAAGTTACTAATTTGATAGGGGATGAAGTTGCCAATTCATGATGTTTTAAAGCATGTTTTGAAAGTAAGTTGCCATTTAGGGAGATGTTTATCTCACATAAATCTATTAGTTCCTTAAAACTTTAAAGTAGTTTTGGAGACATGATTCTCAATGGTCAGGCATACCATTTATGGTAAGTCTAATTATCAATAGTCAATGGGTTAGAAAAGAATAGTTTAAACAAAGTTAAAAAGGGTGAGTTAAATGATTTAGCCAAATGTGTTAGGGATTTGATAATGTCAAGTGAGTTTAATTGAATAGGTGGTCCATTAGACATGAGGTTAGATGAGGGTCAAAAGGTAGTTTGAAATCAAAAGATATCATGTGCATTTTTTGAGTGTCTATATTTTGCCCCTTTTTGTTATGTGGTATTGATTTTACAAGCTACAAAACAAAAATAGATGACTAGTCTGGTTACCCTAAGTATGGGAGGAGGTGTTCCCCATTAAACTGAGATTTGATAAGGCAGAATCAAAATTGAGTTAGGGTTGGATAAATGGTAAATGGGTTGTCACATGGTGGGTGACATAAAATTTTTGGAAATTTGAGACGTAAACATGCACATAAAATATGACTAAGGGTGATGGTCAAGATCACATAAAGACTAAAGTTTCCAATGTTGGTAAAAATACATTTATGGCTAGAAGGACCTGTGATAGGGGTAACCAGTCCATAACATTGGTCATAGCTGATTGAGCTAGGATTATCATGCCATCTAGACAAGGTCAGTGTTAGTTATAAGTATTTAGGGTAGTAAGTGCTCTCATGAAACAACACAATTGGTCAAGTCATGCATGAGGTGGTGCAAATTTCAAGACTTCAACATGGCAAGGTTAGATGGTGTGGTAAAAATGGCCATGCAAAGTCATCAAAAATAATGTACATAGTTTAGTTATAAATGGCCAACATAGAGATGGATGTGGTGTAATATCTAGTTGGTTGGGTATGGGTTGGTAGGGGATGGCCGATATGGATCCATATACACTACGAAAGTGGACACTACCTACATAGTTCCATGGACATAATATCCAAAAATAAATTTAAGCCAAATGTAGTTCTCTAATGTTTGGTTAGTGGTATTCAAATGGGTTACCCTGATTTGATGTACCACATGGTTTGGTTTGATTAAATGTACATAGAGAAGGTTAATCACCAAAAACACAAGCTCTAGTTAAAATGAGGATTAGGTGTTTTGCCAAAGGATTAACACCAAGGTTGGATGTAATTGAAAAAAAAGGGAGAATCTTAACCATATATAGTTATGTGTTTTTCTTAGGGTCAATCGATGATGGTCACCCTGACCATCGCTAATCAGGGAAAACCCTACAAAGCCAAGAGATCAAAAGTAAAAAAAAATGTTACTATTGCCATTTGACTTTTTGCATTTTTGCTCTGGGTATTCGATGAAATTTATCATTCATGCATTTGATATTGCTAAGGTGGGGGAGACCATGTTCAAGGGTGACTAATTATGGATTGGATGGAGAGAGGTCAAAGACATGACCAAGTAGAAAGATGAGGGATTTGTGCATGCCAATAATCATAGAATGAGGTAGGAATTATCTTTATTTAGATAACAAAATGTAAATTTCATTTGTGTTAAAAATTCAATGAGTAATTTATGAATGAGTAAGTTGGGAATCAGGTTTTATTTTTGTTTGAAAATAATGCCCTAGTTTTTTAGGGTGTGAGAGTTTAAGGGAGTGATTGGGAAAATAAGGAGTGATTTTGAGAGTTGAATTGTGTCTGAGGTTGGGAAGGGATAAAAGAGTATGTGTAGATAGGTTAGGTTTTTGAATTGAGGTATGGTATTGAGGTTATGGGGGTTACAAGTTTGAGGGTTGTACCATTGGTGGTCACACACAGTGACCATCAGTAGTTTACCTAACCATTTCCAATCAAAACTTGAAGTAGAAAGGACCTAGGGACCATAGATGGTCATAATAACCATTGGAGGTTGAAGGAAAGCATAGCTAGAACACTATAAAAGTTGTGAAAAAGTTATTTTTAAAAATAATTTTTAGGGTTTGATTGGTAAAATTGTTAAATAGTTTTAAGGGTATCAAAGTAAAGCATTGTGTGAAATGTGATTATAGTGTGATTAGAGTGGGTAGGTGTGTAAAATGTATAGAGTGTAGTTTTTAGGTGTGAAAAATGTTGGGTTGGGGTTGGTGTTGGATAAATATATGTTGACTAAGTTTAGGATTAAGATAAATGTGAGGGGAAGAGTTGACAACTGGGTTATTTATTAATAGGTTTGAGAAAGGTAAATGGAGATGGTACATAGCATGTTATTTATTTATATATAGGCCCATGATTGGATTTAGATGAGGGACCAAATCCCTAAGATTTTTGTGGAGATTCGATATGGGATGATAATAGAGGAGTGTAGGCACATGGAAATAGTTGGCCTAGGGGTTGTTGTACATTATCAACACCTACCATGGGATGTAACTATGATCATCATGCTCATCAAGAGATGGGACCCAATGATAAACACCTTCATGTTGCCAACTAGAGAGATGAACATCTTATTAGAGGATGTGATTAGGATCATATATATACCCATTTAAGGGGATCTAATCTATCATATAGAGAGTGAGGATAGAGATTATTATATGAACCTTGTATATAAAGTAGATTAGGTTCATGCTAGGTAACATGAAGGGGGGTTTGGGATCGAGCCATTATATCAAAGGTCCCTAAAAGATATATGTTTAATGATGATAATGATGGTAGTGACTTGTTTTGCATTACTAGATTTGAGCCAAGGCTGATTTCCATACATGTTATTGGGGGTACTAATAGAGATGTTGTTGGAGAGGATGGTGTTTGGATCAACCACAGTGCTACTATCCAGACCTACCAAGAGCTTTGGGCCTTTAGAGAATATAGATGATATGGTATCAATGTTATTTTTGTGCTCTAATACTAGGCATATGAGCACATTTGGGCTAGGAGACTATTGGGGATAACATGGTATCAATTCACTTAGGTAACCTTTCCAGTCGACTTCATACGATTGAGGTATATTGATACTTTAATAGGGGCAGGTGCAGGATCTAGAGAAATTTACTAGTTCCATGATGATTTGTAGGGTTTGATAGTAGGAGATGTGATATTGAGGTCATATGTGGATTGGCCTAGTTGACTTTGGCACAAGTACCACACATTATCTTTATAGAGCTGGTGTTAGATTTATGGGAGGAGAGATGGGGAGACAAAGCTAATCCCCTTTGACCTAGTTTGGTGATATTTTGGATTGGTAGATGGGATCCCACCATATTTTCATTAATATAAGAATGAGGAGGCCAAGTTTTTACTATTAGATCCACAACCACAAGATATCATACTAGACTATAAGGAGATGTTGGGTAGAGTGGCTATCGATGATGTTGGTATGGCAGATGGCAATGCAACTTGGTACGAGACTAGATATGCAGTGGCTAACTTTAAATGGGGTGATGGGGGTAGTAATCTATGGATGTGGACCTTGTAGGGGCATTATCGTAAGATAGCTAGGTGACAACATCATTATTAGTATCATAGGCCTAGATCTCAGGGTTATAGGGATAGGTGTCCATGTTTTAGGCACAAATTATCACCTTTCAAGGGTAGGTTACTACTTTGATTGGTGAGCATGATATGATGAGGACATTCTTGAATTTAGTGACTCAATAGAGATATTCATTAAGATATATGGTAGGAGAGTCTATAGTAGTAGTAGGAGGACTACTTGCCATAGTTTTGAGGACACGATACCTAAATATTATTAAGGAGCTAAGATATTATGAGGTGATAGTGCTAGTGTAATTACCTTTACAGATGAGATATAGAAATTATAGGTCCAACCTAGTAGGTGGCCCATCTATAGCTACTCTACGATAGTGGGCCTTAATAGTGGAATAGGTAGGGATATCAGGGGGTACCACTATATCATAGTGTAGGTACAAATGCAGATGGGGCCAATGGTAGTGGTGTACTAGGGGCCTAATAGATGAAATTATGTATATGATTTTCATTTTTATATCAACATGTGTGTTGATGATGTGAGATATATATGAGTGAGAGAGACATGGATACATTATTTCATGTATTTTATTATTTATGTAGATGATGAACATGTGTTGATTATATTCTTGACATTATATTGATGACACATGACATGATGATTATTCTCTAATGTTTTAGTTTGTTTAGTGATTACTTATTGTTGTGGCATGATTATGAGAACTTTTGCTCATGAGAGGGTATGTATATTGATTGTTTTTGTTCATGTTATATTCACATGATGGATATGGTATATTATGATGATGATGGCATGAGCTTAGTGATGCATGAGTTTAGATATGTAAATGATTGATTTATTTATACTATTTATGATTTCATTCATGGATGTATGTTCTTTGTGAAATGGATAGATAGGATCTAAAGATGGCTATTGAATAGTTTTGTTCATGATGTTATTTATGGATATGAAATAGATGTTTTTTAAGTATATTAGATTTATGTTTGTGATAGATTATTTGATGTAGAATGATGACAATGTTTATAAATATGATATAGTTATTAGATCATAATGATGATGTGGCATAGGGATGAGTGCTTATGATGTATTTGATATGGTTTATGTGGTTTTTTTGACACAATGTGAGTTATGGATAGGATTATGGATATGTTATTAGCTTTTGATTTTTGATATTGAGGACTATGTATGATTTGTCTTTTAAAGTTTATGAATGGTAAGATGCCCATGTTCCATTTTTTATGAGATGAGATGAGGATAGACAATATGTAATGTTATTTGATAGGTAGAGAATATGGATGATGTTGTTTCTTTAGAACATAGATGTAATGAAAACACATAAAGTAAGTGTAGATAGTAGACTAAATGTGAGAAAGATGTAAGAATTATGAGGCATACATCCATATGAACTAATAAATGGCAAATAAAAGGCATGATGTTTTGGGTTGGGAAGGACTTAACAAAAATAAAACATAGTTAGGCTAACTTAATGAATATAAGCTTATCAAATGCTTCACAAAATCATGTTTTTTATTGAGAAAAATGGTGTCTTGATAACTTTACATCAAGTAATCTCATAGTCCCATGATTTGAGAAAAAGTGTGGAGGGAAAGTAGGTGATAATTATGTGGTTTCATGGGAAAAGGGCGAAATGGTAACTTGATGCAAGTTAGCTTGCTCATTCCATAGGTGACCAAAGAACCATGATAGATAAGTCCATGCCTTAATATGATATGTAGACTGATCAATGTAGGAAGTCTAGCAATGCCTTATATATGAGTTTATTATGGTGTAATGGGATAATGCATAGACTGATCAATGTGGGAAGTCCACAAATGGCACTTATGGGAGCCAATTGTGGATTACTTTCTTTAATTTCTAAATAGGTTTGTTTGTTGCTTTTATCTTTGTGATAAGTTGTTTGAAGCTGATCGATACGAGAAGCTTCAAATGATTAGTTAACTTAGCCATTGTTTAAGGGAGAGGTCTAAAATTAGATTTTTATAGCCATCCTTCTAAAGGAATATCCTATTTTTAAGAAACTTTTTAAATGTTGGGTAGCTATCCTTTAAGGGAGAAATCTAAAATACTATAAATATGGGCCCAAGTGATATTTTGGTACCCCAATTTCTCAATTAGGAATGATGAGTTGGACATGGACTTTTCTATGTAATCTTACAGGTTTACCTTTATGGAGGTATAAATTTAGCACAAAAGGGGAATGATAGATGAGGGAAAGTGGTTTTAGAGACAACTAATCAGGGATTCCATCTTATTAGAGATTAAAAGTATCCATGAGAACCATGCCATGGGTAGAGATATGGTATCCATGTTGAGTATTAGGCCATAGCTATGATGGTTAATCAGATGATTCTATGTTATAATAAATTATTCCCAAGGTTATTAGGGGTAGGTAAGTAAAAGGAAGTGAAAACCTCATAAACCAAGGGACAAGCTTAAGTTATATAAAAGTAAGTTTGATCCTTTTTTCAATAATAGAAAAGACACAAATGTAAACTGTTGTGAGGCTTAGGTTCTAGTTTGCTATGAAGAGAGGATAAATGATAAGCTCATGATCCATCTTATGGGTTATGATGTATGGTCCAAGCTAATTGAGAAAAAATTTGCCTTTTTTCTTTTCTGCATATTAGTTATATGTTGGTTTTCATTAAGAATGAGGTCTTCATGTTGAACTTTCACTCTTTTATATGTATTTTAAATGTGCACTTGATTCATTCTTGATATACTTGAATATGATTAAGGACTGTGAGGCAATGTTCATCAAGGAGTTCAAGATGCATGAAGTATTCTTGATTATAGTGATGCTCAAAAAAGATTTCTTACAATGATATACAAAGAGAGGGAATTTAGACTTTGAGAGGTAAGACTACCTCAGCTCCAAACATGAGAGAGAATAGGGTAACACCTGTAAAGGTTTGAATACTAGTATGATAGGCTCATAAAGAAAAAGGTATGTGCAAGTGCCAATCCTAACTTGAAGCACTTACTACTTTGGTGACCATTTTGATGAAAATTTTGCTATAGGCATCCACTTGTCCATTTTATTGTGGACAATAAGGTGTGAGAAAAATCTTAACTTGATGCCAAAAGTGTCATAAAGACCTTGGAATTTTTAATTTTTAATAGATTTTCCATTATCGGTGATGATCTTATGGGGAACACTAAAGTGGCAGATGATATGGTGATTGATGAAGTTGATAATTTTTTTGGCTTTGGTTGAGATAAAAGGGATGGTCTCCACCCACTTGGTGAATATTCAGTGGTAGTAATGATATATTGATTTCATTGCAAATAATGGGGATTGATTTCCCTAATAAGGTTAGGAGCCTATTACAAGAAGGGCCAATAATCTATGGATACTTGAAGACCATATGGAGGTATATGATGCAAATTAGCATGTTTTTGACATTTTAAAAATTTATTTACATAATTTTAATAGACTTAATTAAGGGTGGGCCAATAGTAGTTAAGGTGAAGGATATGCTTAGTAATATCTAGGCCACTAAAGTGTACCCCACAGATGTTGTCATATGTTTCTTTAATGGGATGGGAGGCTTTATGGATATGCAGACAACATAGAAGGATGCCATCAAATCAATGATTATAAAGGATTCCCCCTAGTATGGTGTAATTATAGGTACCTTGAATAAAATCTCTTCATTCATTCTTTGAAAGGTTGGGAGGAATAATGCCAAGGTTAAGGTAGTTGAAAGTTTGGTCGTACCAAATGTCAGAAGGATATATCTCCACATGATAAATGGTAGGAAGATAAAAAATGATATATGAGGGTGTGATAAAATGATGGATGTTGATAAATATTTTATATTCAATAGGTTGAGATGGGATTTTGGAACTAAGGGAGGCCATCGTATCTATGAATTTATTGGTAGATCAAGGAACTAATTGGATAGTGTAATGATTCAATGATGTTAAGAGTATGTTTATGAGTCTTTTTTATTTTAGGAGGATATTATTTTTACATTCATATTATCCTATGATCTGGTTGATGACTAGTTGGGAGTCACCAAATATACTAGTTGTTTTGATTCCCAAAGCTAGAGCGGTTTGGAGACCTATGACTAGGGCTTCATATTCGGCTATGTTATTAGTTCATTCAAAGTAAAGTTTAAAAGAGAGGGGAAGAGGTTCACCATTAATGGGAATTATAATAACCTTAGTATCCCCACTATTTTAGCGTTTATATCCATCAAAAACATGGTCATTTGGTAGGTGGGTTATTCCTAAGAAAGAGTGGCAATGAACTCATTTGGAAAGGCAAGAGGAAGAGGTTGATTATCTAGTAAAGGAGATTCATCCAATAGGTTATCATTGAATTTTCATTTAATAGACTTTCTCAAAATGAACTCAAGATTGAACTCAACTAGGAGCATGATCCACTTAGCCGTATGTTGGTTTTGGTATGACTTAGAGTGCATATACTTGAGGGGGTCAGTATTGATGATGAAATATGTTTAATGGTTAAGAAGATAGTGACAGAGTTTGTTGGCCATGAAGACTAAGGTAAGGTATAGTTTTATAGGATGGGCATACTAAGTCTCATATTAAATAAGGGTATGGATAATGTAGTAGATAGGTATAGGTTAAACGGTTGGTCTTCTTTAAGAGGGATGAAGATGAGGGGAGAGAGATGATACTCCTTGATTGAATCAAAGGCTTGTTCACATTCCTTATTCCACTTAAAATAAGTGTCCTTTAGGAGGTGGTGGAAGGGTTAACATTTATCTGACAACTGGAAGATAAGTGTTAGATTGATTGAAGTTTGTCCTATAGGATATGAAGTTGGGTAAGGTTGGTGATGCAGGAGCATCTACAATAGCTTCTTGGAGGACTAGTTGAGGTCATCAATCATGCAAATTCAAATGATGTTCTAGCGTGAAGATTGAATTCAACTTCAAATTCTTGTTTTCCCTCCACAATGTGTTTAGATTTCAAACTTTTACCTTGAAAGTAAATGTAATTGTAAAAAGTAAAAAGTGAAAAGGTAAAAAGAAAATTGTTGGGGCTGTTAAGGGAATAATGGAGGAGTGGTTGAAAATATTTCAACCTTAGTATATTACTAGAAATTAAAAATTGTTTTTTTTAAATCTAAGCCCAAGTTGGGCGTAGAGGTTAGAGAGGAGTTCAAAAGAGAGATATCAAAAGAAGAAACTGATGCAACAAACATAGCTCTGTCTCTCATTTGGCTGAAGATAGTAAGATATGAAAAAAGAGGGACGTAGAGATGGATGGAAAAATAGAATACAAAGATCCAAGAAAAAGCTAGGAAGGAGGAGAATGTAAGGATTTGGATGCTTGTTGAGAATGCTTATGAAAAGGACCCTCAGATACTTAGGAGAAAAGAAGAGTATGAAGCCAAAAAGTGCAAAGTAGAAGTAGCAACGCTTAGGAGAAGCGGTGACCTATAGATGAAAGCACTTAGCAAAAGTCTTCATCTGATTGATGCAAAGTAGTAGAAGACGTGTGAAGCATGTGCTGTAGAATACTCGATGCTTGGAGACTACCAGCAGCTGTAGAAGTGATGGAGTCTAAAAATGTAGTACATTGAATTGGTCATAGAAGTGCCTGATTAGAGTCGCAAAGTGAAAGAAAGAGTTCCATTGAAGACATAGAGTAGCAGCCAAAGTTGGTCAATATAGCGTGACACAAGCAAAGCTGAAGAAAGAGCCAAAAGTGTAGTGAAACAACAAAGCATGGAAGTCTGATGTGGGAAGCTGACTAATCAAAAGGATGTTACCAACTCTTGTGCACCATAGATGAAGCATGGAGATCTTGATAGCCATTGAAGGAGCCAAGGATGAATGTATCCTTTTATTTTAGGATTACGTTCATAGTTGCCGAATTAAGAAGGGCGTAGGCTTGAATGATAATTCGTCTACTTGGGATTTTTGAATCTGAGCCGAGTGAGATTTAAGTAGTGTAGAAATTTCATTGGACATGAATATAAATGCATATTTTTAGTCTGTTGAAAGTGCAGAGAGGCTTTATGAGTCCGTTGATTAAATGGAATGTGATTCCCATTGAGTTGAAATAGTTGAGATCAAAGGGGATAGCAGAGGTTGTAAATGAACATTCACCAGATCATCTATCTTCGAGCCTACATATGGAAATGGTCTTCATTTATGTAGTTGGTCAAAAGACATAAGCCCTAAGTATACATACTTCTTTGTGAAAGGTATTATTTTTTGACTAATTACCTTTAGTTATGTAAGAAGCATGTATGATGGTCTGAGACATGGAAAGCTACATAAAGTCTTGGGTATAAAAGGAATGAGAATGTGTCAGCTGTATAAGTTTTTGATATCTTATCGGTAGGATAAAACAAAATTTCCTCATCTACTAGAAGTTCCTTGGTATCTAAGTCATTCTAGGATCCCCATTAGTTAGTTATATGGGATGCAGTGATACCACATATTACTGTCACATTTATTACAAGCTGAGGACACAAAAGTTTGTTTTAAACTTTAATTGTAGTGAATATAAGTACTCTGTAAGAATTATTTTAAGTGTTTGGCTGTATTCATCAGCATTGATATCAGGCAGGCAAGCTGTCATCAATTTGGTATTAGAGCGCACAGCTAAGGAAGTTTAGACTACACTGTTTAGGACTGTGCATCAGTTGGTGGGAGGAGGCATCTCCAATATTTATCTAACTTTGGTGGGGTATATTTTGATTATATGGAAAGAGATGATGAAACCAAGAAGCTTTCCTAACAAGACTCCAAAGATTCACTTCTTAGGATTGAGCCTAACATGATAATTGATTAGTCAATCAAAGATGATGGCAAGAATAGCAAGGTGATCATTATGGTGTTTGGATTTCTGAAGGAGATAATCCACATATTCCTCTATAATTTTGTGGATGAGATCATGAAATATATAGGTCATGGCCTATTGATATGTTTCTCTAACATTATTTAGTCTAAAGGGCATCACCATGTAGTAGAAGGTTCCTCATGGGGTAATAAAGGAATTTTTATGATGATCTTTAGGGGTAATCAATATCTAATTATATCTTGAAAAACCATCCATGAGAGATAACATTTCATGGCCATCTATAATATCAACAAGTTGGTCAATTTTAGGTAGAGGAAAGTCATCTTTTTGGAAAGCAAGGTTGAGGTCACGAAAGTCAATGTAGAGGAAAGGTACCCCTATGGACTTGGTCATGGGAAAAATGTTAGAAACCCATTGTGGATAGTTGATGGTCTGAACGAAGTCAACAAAGAAGAGATGTTGAAGATCTTCTTTGACAAAGAGGGTTATACAAGGTTGGATTCTATGAAGCTTTTCCCAAATTGTCTTAGCCTCATGATGAGTAACAATGTTTTAGAGGGCAATAAAAGGGTCAATTTTAGGCATATATTGGTAGGACCAAACAAATGCTATGCTACAGTCTTGAAATAAAGAAGGGTAATCTTGTTGCTTAGTGGAATTTAAAAATTTGCTGATTTTGGTGATATGAGGGTTATCTTGAGTACCCAAGTTGACATCAATGGTTGATTCATTCAGCATGGTTTGGTTCTTAGGAGGAATGTATTTATGAATTAAATAATCTCCCATATAGAGGTAGTCAATAATATAATAATCATCTTGATATTGGATGGTGTTGATGGTAAGAGAATCACGTTCAATCATTTCAAGATGGATGGAGGAAGGGTTCTAATTCGGCCATCATTTTTATAGGTTAAGGGGCCTAAACTAATGGTATTGCTAAAAAACATTAGATGGGATGATATTGGAGTCCTCAAAGTTAGAGGGAGATGGGGTTGGTGAGGATGGAATTTCTTCATCGATGGTGGTAATGGGTTTTTGTGATGTGGGTTCTTTTGGTGGTACAAACCCAAGGCCAAAGAAATCATGAGGTGTTTGAGTTTTGAAGGCCAAAGAATTCATAAAGGTGAAGACAAAACCCCTTCCAAATTCACCTGTAAATTTAAGCCTTGGTAATAACTAATTTGTCTAGGTAGGAAAAATTGATGGTGAATGGTTAGATGAATGGGGTAGTGGCAGGAGTGATAAGTTGTTGATCATGTCCCCCATAGATGATTTTTTTTAATTTTTAGGGAGCCCAAAAATTATGATGGTTCTAATGTTGGGATCATAAGAAGGGTCATATTTTAGATTCCCATATTCTTATAGAGTGAGAAAAGAATCTAAGGCAAAAATGCAACATTCCCCAAGAGAGAGTTGTTCAAATATGCATTGCTAGGGGTCTTTTACCATAATTTGGGATGAAGGGATGGGTGAGATAGTTGATGCTTCATAATTATTATGAGTAAGAGTGTTGTTGGTTATGGTTGGTGGGGTGGTTTTTTTATAAGTTAGTTTTGAGGTAGATGAAGGAGGAATAAGAATGTCATTAGGCGGGTATGTCATTTTACAAGAGGAAAAGGGACTAGGATCAACTTTGATGGTAACAACTTGTCCCTCATGCTCACATTTGACACATTGATGTATGGTATAAGGGATGTAGCTCATAACATGGATATAAGGGCATCTAAGTAAGATATTATATTGAAATTCACCCTCTATAATGTCAAATAGTTTAGGAATGGTATGAGACCCAAAGTAGATATAGAGGAAAATAATCCTTAGGGTAGTGGGTATGGTATCATTAAAGGAGAGAAGGACTACTGTATTTTCTGACATGATATTTTTGGGTAGCTAAAGTTGATCATATGCATAGGAGGAGATAATGTTGATTCTAGCTCCTCTACCAATCATACCATTTTGATGTGGGTTTGATTGATGTATGTAGAGATAAAAAGGTGAGGATCAAAATCCTCAAGATGAGTAGGAAGTATTTCATAATCTTGAAAGGTGATGAGGAAATTTTTTTGGAGAGATCCAAAAAAGGGTGTAAGAGGTTGAGGATCATCTAATTGGACCTCTATGGATTGTAGAGCCTTGATCAGTGCCTGGTGATGGTGAGGAAAAGTGTTGATTAGTTTATAGAGGCTCATTTTCACTAGTGTTTGGTGAAGTTTTTTCAACACTAACTGCTATATGGATGCTGAAGGGTTGGAGGGAGAAGCTCTAAAAATAGATAGTTTAGGTTTTGGTGGTTGTGAAGGTGAGGGTATAGATGTATTGGTTTGGTTTGTGGATTTATTGGTTGAGGGGTATGTTCATCAAATGGATGCATTGGATTTTCCCTTGTCCTTTTGTTGAGCTTGGGATCGAGTAACCACATGAATAGTCTGGACAAGGAGGTTTGCTAGATTTGATGATTACTTCTATTCCTCCTCCTCACTCTTGGGTGGGAGAGGGAGAGTAGGTAAAGGTTGGGTAGGTTGGGTGGATGCTAAGATTGGTAATGGGGGTAAGAAAGGTTCATCTAATAATATATCATCCTCATCATATAGGCTATGAATGATTATTTGTAGAGCTTTAAAAAATTTTGTGTCATGTCTCAAGGTCCTATGGTAAAGAAAAATGACATTGTCATTAAAACATGATGGTTTAGGACATGAAGGGTCAAAAGGATTGATTTGAGGTAGGCTAATGGAAGAGGTTTTCAAAAAAAATTGTAAAATGGTTGAATAGGATTAAATCAAAGGTGTTAGAGGTGATAAATTTTTGGTTTTAGGAGTGAGAACCTTCTTGGGTGTAGGCTTTACTATGGAATTTTTGGTTGGAGGAATGGTTTTAGATGGTAGTTTTGGTTAGGTTTGCTTGGTTATGGTTGGTTTAGAGGTTGAAGACTTATATATGAAAGACTCAGATGAAAGTTTAGCTATATGTGGGAAAGTAGAGGTAGATAGGTTGATTAAAAATGATGGAGAACTAGATGGTTTGATGGGTGTAGGTGGAGAAAAGGGGGATGGTTTCCTATATGAAGAATAGGTAATTTAGATGGTAGAAAGATGGGGTCCTAAGATAGATGATAAGTGGGAAGGATTTGGTATGTGTCTAGTTCAAGTTGGAGGTTTTTGGTAACTCCACCTTCTTAATTGGTTTAGTTGGATTTTTCTTTAATGGGCTAGATGGGGTTAAGTCCAACCTCAAAGGGGGATGAGCATGACTAGGTATGGGAAGAATTCCTAGGTTCTTGATTAGTTTGGTGAAATAAGCATAAGGTGATTTGGAAATTTTAGGTATTTGGTGAAGGGATAATGGGGTTAAGGGTGGATTCAAATGAAGTTGAGGATTCAAGTTTGCTTTGGTATGGAAGTCCAAGTCGATGCCAAAAGGTGCCTCTATCAAATTTGGGTTCAGAAGTGAAATCTAAAATTTGGACTAGCCTATAAAAGGGCTTGTAGATGGGTTTGGTTCCTCAGTCATTGGTGTTAAAACTTAAACCTTTAGGTGGAGAAGAGGGAATGGTTTCTTTAATTTTGATGGATGGTTCCAAAATTGGTGGTTGGATAGATGAAGTAATATCCTCTTTTGGGATGGTTTTCAAAGAGGAAATTCATGGTTTAATGATAGAGAAGAAGGTATGATGCCCTCAAATGAAGGAATATATAGAGTTTCCTCTATTGTTTTGGTGTTGATAGAAATGGAGGGAAGTTCTACCACTTAAATTGGTGGATTAGAAGAAGGAATGGTTAAAGTAATGATTATTTCCTTTGGTGTTTCCATCAAGGGAGAAGTAGGTAAGGATAAATTACAATCAAGTGAAGAGAGAGGGGTGGTTGATTCCTCCATTTGGGTATTTAAAGGAATAAGAGGTGAGTTTATTATGTCCATTTGGGTAATTGACGTAATGGTCTCTTCAATAATGTGATCATTATTAAATAACATTGATTGTGTGTGCTTCATGAGAGTGAGATGATGCAAGTTTATTGTCATGGTATTGGGTAGAAGGAGTGTAATTAGGACAAGGCTTGTAAATTTTTTTAATAAACTAACTGGAAGGTGCATTAGGATTATCAAACATAAGTTTTCCACTATTAATCAAATTTTGGACTAGACTCTTGAAGTTATTACATCTATTACTGTCATGTCCTATAACTCGGTGAAAGGAACAATGGTCATTCTCATTGTACCACCTAGGTACAAGGTGAGAAGCATCAAATTATTGTGGTGGTTTAAATAGTGGGAGTTATATGAGGTTGGATTTGATAAATTTATCCAAAACTGATGCATAAGATTCTCCAATGGGAGTATATTATTTTAGAGGAGCTTGGTTTTGGTTTTAGTTTTATTGATAAGGAGGGTTTGAATAATTGGTTTGAGGTGGTTAGTTGACAGTTGGAGGTGGAGAATTTTTTAGAACAACTGAGTTTGTGGATGTTTTTTCTTTGATATTGGAATGGTTAGTGGTTTTGGTAGAGGAAGGATCATTTGGATTTGAAGCTAGAATTCTTGTTCCATAGTTTCAATTTCCCTTCATTAATGGCCCAATTTTATAGTTTATGTGCCATAGTGAATACCTCATCAAAATTTATGAAGGTTTGAACTTGAAGAGTGGGGGAAATATGTTTGGCACATCCTTGAGAAAAGATCTCAATTAGTTTGGGATAGGGTAAGGAGAAACAAAGTTGGTTGATGAGACCTCTCCATCTAGCCATGAAATCAATAATTGACTCATCATCAAATTGCTTAATAGAGTAGAGGTCAATAATAGAAACATTTTTAGATATATTTACTAAAAATTCTCTAAAAAGATTTTGGCTAGTTGGGAGAAATAAAATATGGAGTACGTGGGAAGAGCACTATACCAATAAAGGGTGGGTTTGGATAAGGAAATGGGGAAGGTTCAAATAAAAAGAGTGTCATCATATGTGATTAAATAACAATAATGACAAAATGCTCTCAAATATTGTTGGGGATCCTCCTTTCCTTGGAATTTGGAAAACTTGGGTAATTCCCATTGAGGAGGATAAGAATGGATGGGAATAGATGGATGAATGGGTTTGTTATAAATTTGATCATAGGATAAAAGGTTATTAGACCTAGAGATGGATGACTCCAAGTTGGTCACTTTGTCCATTAACATCTTGATAAAATTTTGTTGGGGTTGGGAAGCTACATAATTAAGGGACACATTCTATTGAGGTTGGGTGGTGACTATGTTTGGATAAGTGATAGAAGGTGTAGGAGAAGCCACATATTGGTAAGTGGTCATAAGAGGTTGAGATGGTACCACATAAGGTTTAATTAGCATAAATGGTTGGGTGGAAGGTGATATATATCCCTATGGGTTAGGGATATATTGATAGGTTGTTATGGGTACTTATTGAGGGATATATATGGATTAACTTAAAGGTATGGCTGATGTAGTGGGTTGATTTTGGGTAGGTTAAGGTTGAGTCATGACTCTATTGCCAAATGGTGGAAGTCTTTGAGGTATAGAAAGCACCAAGTTTTGAAATGGTGTGGAAGTTGGTGGATTGGTTGAGATAAGGGGAAGGCTATAAATAGGGATAGAAGATAACCCCATGGTAGGTGGAGTATAGGTAACTAGAGGTAAGGTTGAACTTATATATGAAGTGTGGAGTGTTGTAGGAGGTGTTTAGTTAGAGGTTGGAATATTGGATTTGGTTTGAGTAGTGGTAGTAGATGGGATATTAGAAGAATAAGGGGCTTGGGTTAGTAAAATTTGGGTTGAAGTGGTACCCACCATAATGTGGGGAAGTATACCACAATGAGGATCTATAGGACTAACCAAAGCAATAGAGGTATGGTGAGGTAAGTTGTTAAGATAATGTTGAAGGACCACTAGGTTGTTTTCAAGGAAGGAAATGAAGTCTGCATCACCCTTATAAACAATTGGGATTATAGTAAGAGGGGAAAAATGAGGCAATCCCTCATCATTATAATTATATTCCATGGAGGAAGAATAATAAGGTGGAAATTGATTGGTTTAGTCTCTTAGTTGTTGTCTAGTAAAGACCATATAAGAAAATAATATGATGAAATTCAAACCTCAAATAAAAAGCAATAAAAAAAGAATTCAAGGTAAACAATCCATACATTAAAAGAGCATTAAATCCTAGGATTATTTTTAGATTGCTTTTGGGCATATGCCTTAGAAAGTGTGAAGAGGGAATTTGGATTGTAGATCATGTAATAAATATGTAATCTAAGGTTAGTTTTAGGTTGTTTAGGCACTCAAGAGAAAAATCTATGTTGAATTTTAGTACATGGCTTGGTATTGGGGCCTACACCCTCACTTCATGATCCCATAGTGGTAAGAGTGTCAGGTGCTTATCAAAAAGATATCGAGTTCAGAGTTTATACTCAATTAGAGAGCTGAGTTGGTTATCCCCTTGGTGGTGAAATCTAAGTAGAATAGCTGAGAAGCGGTAAGGTTACTGCTAGGTGATGAAATCATAGTCAAGCCTTATCTTAGGTATGTTTTGATGTGTTAATTGTTTTGTGGTTTGGATTAAGTGTGTTATAATAAGTGTAAAATCTATGATTAATTACTTTACCTCCTAAGTTACTAGATGAACTAAGACAAATAGGCAATCAATGTATGAAAGAGGTTTACTTTAAGCCTAAATATAAATTTCTAGATTTCATTCAATGAGCAAATAATAAAGGGAAAAAAGGGAATTGGGTCCCATCAAGTGTACCAAAATGGTTTCAGTTAAATTCAATCATTTATTAATTTTAAAAGCAAGTAAAGAAACTAGTAATAGGGTTTGTATAATAATACCGAGTGAAATGTGTGTGTGAATCTAGATGATGATGGGAACTCATCTTTGGCTTGGAAGGAATAACCTATAGATAAGAAAGACACTAAAATTTGATGGTGGAATGCTGAAGTGATTTAGCTAGAGTGACAGTATTTTGGTTTTCAAAATTGATTTTGACAAAGCTTAAAGTCTTTGATGATGTTGTTTTACTGATAAAAGGAAGCTGAATACCTATATGCAAGAGATCTTGGATGCAAGATTCTCAATTATGGGCCCATTTCACTTTCTCCTCTTATAGGATGAAGTTATTAATTAGGATGAGGAAGTTAATAATTTGATAGGGGGATTAAGTTTCCAATTCATGATGTTTTAAAGCAAGTTTTAAAGTCAATTTACCATTTAGGGAGATGCTTATCTCACATAAATCTATTAGTGCCTTAAAACTTTAAAGCAATTTTAGAGACCTGACCATCGATGGTTAGGCCAACTGTCGATTGTCAAACTAACCATTGGTGGTCAAGGGGTTAGAAAATAATAGTTCAAACAAAGTTAAAAAGTGTGAGTTAAATGATTTAGCCAAATGTGTTAAGGATTTGATAAGGTCAAGTGAGTCTAATTGACTAGGTGGTCCACTAAAAGTGAAGTTGGACAAGGATTAAAAGGTAGTTTGACATTGAAAACTATCATGCATAGTTTTTGAATGTCTACAAGATCATGTGAAGGTAAATAAAGATCATAAATAATATGAGGCTTAGCTAAAGGTAGAGAAGGAGTAGGAACTAGGCTAAGTTCAGTTGAGAGTGAAGTGGGATGTGTAAAAGGATTAAGATAAGTAACTAGCATCTCTAGGGGAAGCAAACTAGAAGGATTATGATATCTATCAAAATGGTAAGAATTAATCATTATATGATCCATGATCATGATTCTAAGAGGATCTATTGAAATTTAATGTGTACCATGTGATCGTTCCATATGTACCCTTATGAAAATAGAAAGAATATAATAATTAGTCACTATGAAAGAAGGAATAATATAAGTTGAATTCAAATACTAAAATAAAGAAGTGTGATATTGAATAATCTTAGCATCTCTATCTTGGACAAGTCTTCTTATAAATGGATCATCTAAATCATAACCATTATCATAATCAAGTGTATGTAGGTCGATGGTATAGGGAGGTAAAATTTATCATCAAAATTCACATGATGAATATAATGCCTATTTTTTATTAATACTACAAGTATATCATTGATATGAAGTTGATGAGATCGAGGTTATAAAGATGGTAGAAGATGGGTGAAGATATGAGGGGAGAAATCAAAAGTTTGTATGTTGAGGCTAATCTCATCTAGCTCATCATCATCAGAATCTATGAGTTTAGGTGGTATGTTATCTATGAGTATGGGTGACCATTATAACCTTGTGTAGAATTTATAAGATAATTTAAAATTTGAAATTACCTAAATCAGATACTAGGTAAGGTTCAAGGGTAGGAATTTTAAAGACACCACATTCTTGGAATTGTTTCAAATTTTAAGATGTTGTGTCTCCTTGAATCTTGTAAATATCGCCATTACATGGTAATTTAATGAATTATAATGTAAATGAGGAATAAACCCTCATAAAATGATTCTAATGTCTAATAATAAATATGTTATAATAGAGGGGAAAGGTAAAGATCATAAATTTCATGTAGATGATAAAAGGAGGGATGGTAATTGGAATCCATACACAACCTAAAGGAGGAATTTTCCTTCTATAATAACCTTGACATGTGTTATGTGTGGACTTTAGATTGTACTCAGAATATCTAATAGTTTTAATTAAATCAAGGGAGACAACACAAGCACTTGAACCCTCATCAATAAAAACATTCTTATCTTGGATATCATTGATTTGGACATTAATAAATAGTGTAGGATCATTTTCTTGAAGAATAATCTCATTTGGAATCATGGAAGTGATAGGAAACTTAAGTGAAAGAGAGTTTTCATTATATAATCAATATGTATGGACATATCTTCACATTATTGAAGTATACTATCTTCAAACCCAAACAAGGTAGTTTTGCATCTTGCTAGGGGAGGATGAGGGATGTTCATTTCAAATAAAAATTGCATGAAATGTTTGTGATGACAGGGGAATTTTGCATTATTTATAGGAAATTTATTTGAGATGGGATATGGGAATTTTATGTAATGAGGCCTCATTCATCATAACCTATAAAGTGGTTTCTAGATAGAGGTGCATTATGTTATAGGATCTCTTGGGAAGGAGGGTTAGAAGTGCAATTAAACTTGTGTTAGTAAGATGTAGTTGGTTTAGTTTAAGGACAAATAGGTTAATTGTCATTAGTTGGTGGGATATTTGATTTAGGTATTTCTTGTGATTGGGTTGAATAAATATTATTGGAAATTTTGGAAATGTGTGTAGATGTTGGGGGAATAGTAGAGATAGTGTGAGAGGTATTTTCCAGTTGAGATGTTAAAGGTGGTTCTTGAAAATTTATAAGGTCCTCATTCCCAAAATCTATGAGATGGGGAAAATTCTTAAATAATGTAGAATGTTTGGGAGGTTTGGTACATGTGTTTTGGATCAGAATCAATAAAATTAATTACCCTTCACATGTTAGTCATATTTACCACATTTTATTCATTAGTGAGGTCTATAAGACTTTCAACATTATTTGTGGGGGTAGGCTTGTCATTGTTATATTGATGATGAGGAAAAGGGTCTCTGTATATATAAAGATGAGTATTATCTTAATTTAAAGCATGATTTTTGTTTTATGTTTCATGGGCTTTAAAATATATGTCATATGCTTGTTAGAATTTGAAAATGAGTGATTCATGATCAAATTTTGGTCCAAGAAGTAAATCCATAGCTAGATTATGTAATTATCTACAAGTCTTGTGAGAGTGGCCTAAAATTTCATGGAATATGATTTTAAATCTTGAATAAAGATAATTTTTTGTGGACATTGATGTTGTTTTTTTGGGAATATTGTGGATTATGAGTGTTGTTTGGAAGGGGAACATGATCCATAGTGTTATTTGGAGTAATGTCTTAAATGTTATGAATAGTGTCATAAGTATCAATGGCACCATCATTGGTATCTTGATGGGTTTTTTTTAATGAGACGATGAGTGCCCATGAAAGGTTTAAACCATTCAAATTGGTGCATGAAAATATCTTGTCACTTATCTTTGATGGTGGATTCTTCCAAAGTGGTTAGAGAGATATTCATAACATGATATTAAAACTTGGGGTATAGAGAATTAGTGACTAGATGAAATAGATTACCATCTACCATTTTACTCGCATTTATTAGATAGGTTATTTCATTGTTTGATGAAATCTTGTGTAGTTTCAATTTCAAATTCCTTACAATTTATGAAATAAGATAATTTACTCTTAGGGAGATCACTAGTTTGGAATTATTATACTAAGGAGTTAACCAAACCTTCCAAGATAGAGATAGAATATGATTTCAATTGATTGTATTAATTTAAATCATCTCTTGAGAGTGTTTTATCTAATATATTAGTAGCATCAAAGTTATTAAGTTTGATCCAATATTTTTAGAGGGTACCAAATGTTTTAAAATGTAATGTGGAATCAGTAGACCTATTGTAACCAATGGTAGGTGTGATATCTCCTATGTTGATATTGGAAATTTGAGTTACAAGAGGCTCATTTTGGAGATGTTCGATCATTTTATTAAGGATGGGTGGTTGAGGAATAAGGTTACCATGGGAATCCTGAAGGGGGGTGGGGGTCATTTGTATTTTACCCTCACCATGAAACCTATTGGGGTTGATTTTAAAGGTTAATGAGATGGTTTTTCATCTACATCATTTGATTTGCATTGTTAGTTTAAAAAGATTCATTTGATTGAGTGTTTGTAATAAAATTTGATGAGTTTGGGAATATTTTGACTAGTCTCCATAACATGGGAAGCATTGGTATTGGTATTAGTGGCTTGGGTTGCACTATGAGTAGTAGCATGTGCCACACTAGTCACATGAGAAGCACTAGTTTAAAAAGAAGTGCTAGTAGCATGATTATTATTTATAGTAAAAGATGCACTAGTGGTATAATTGGCATTTAAAGAAAAGGAATCACTGGTATTATGATTATCATTGGTATGAAATGATTCATTAGTGATATAATTAATGATGAGGATATCTACAAAAGGCCTATTAGAGGTTGAACGTACAATGTTAGTGGATATACTTGGCATGGAGGTTGAAGAGGTCATATAATAAGATGTCACAGTATGGCAAGGAGATAAAATATAAGGGAAGGGTTGAGAAGTAAATAAATTTTCTCCCCCAAATGCATGAGAGAAGGTAGGGGAAGGTGAAAGAGGTTCTTCTACTTGAGAACCTATCATATCATTTATAAATTGTTGAATGAACCTTTCTCTATGTTTAATAAATTCCTTAATAAAAAAGATCATTTCATGTGTGTATTTTAGTTCATTATCATCTTATAATAAATAAAGGATTATAAATTGAGGACAAATTAGGAGGAGTCTCATTATTTGTAGTGTGAGTGGCAACATGAACATTGCTTACATCTAAAGTGGATGCCAAATTTTGTTTCTTGGGAAACCTATTAGGATTGGTAAATCTCATCATGTTTGTGGGCTCCAACTTTTTATTATCCTCAAATAGGAAATTCATGGTAATAAAAATAGGCTAAAAATTTGATTATTTTTTTTATAAAATAGGAAACATAATCAAATTAGTCAACTAGATTTAGTAAAATGAGGAATATAACAAAGAAAAATAATACATAGTCATGCATTTTGATTATGTACTATTGAGTAGGAAACATGGAAATAAATAAGAATACACATTAATATAGGTTGACTATGTACTACTTAGATAGGGGATTGAATAGGAAAATAAATAAATGTAGTTAGACAGGTCAATTGTGTACTACAAAAAATAGTTTGAATAGTCTATAAGAGACTAATTTTATAGGGATGAGAGTGTTATGAAAATATATAAAGGTTTTTCAAGATAATATCAAAGAAAATAAAATTAATCTCATAAAATTTGGATCAATGTGATTAATCCAACTATAATAAACAACACAAATCTTGCACCAATACTATCTAATGAAAGTTTTGTAATATAAAATAAAATGATCAGAAAGCAAAAAATTGAAAGTAAATGCTAACTAATTGGTCATTCCTAAGTGTTATTAATTTATAATAAAATTGAAATTAATGTGGTGGGAATTTGGTTGTAATAAGGAACTATAAAGTTATTTAAGGATGGTTTCAATAAGTTTAAGCTCAAAGGGATGTATTGGAGATGGTACTAGCTTAGTATTGGGGCCTACCCCCTCACTTCACAATCTTGTATTGATAAGGATGTTATGTGTTTTTATAATATATACCATCAACCATGTGTTTATACCTATCCGTAAAACCAAGTTGGTTTCCACTTGGTGATGAAATATAAGAAAGTAGACCTTAAAAAGATAAATGTTTAATGATTTTTGTGTAAAAAGTGAGTTGAAAGTGTGTACAAAAGAGAAAAATAGTGTGACTAAATTGATAATTTGAAAAAATACCTAAATAATATATGTTTTTTACTTTAATAATGCAAGAAACTAAAAGGAAAGGTGAATTAATTACTAGAAAAAAGAGATTAATTCTTTAATTATGAAGAGTACATAATCAATTCAAGTGATATTGTATGAAAATAAGGAAGAATAGGGTCAACTAGGCCAATACTATTTTTTGAAATCAAGATATAAAAGAACACTATCCAACGGGTTGACTATGTATTCTAGAGATAAAACAAGCTACAAGATTATGTCAATCTATTCAACCCAGTTGGCTATAGGGCTATAGTTTTAAAGACTAAAAACTTGTGATAAATGATACTAAAAAAAGAAAAATTAAATGAAAAATAAGGTAAGAATGAACCTTGGTGGGTTTTAAGATGTTTAGGTTACAAAATTTTATGATGTGATGCTTAAGTGTCAATTCAAAAATTCTATAAACAAATTTGAATGGCTCAATGAAGTTTACAAAACCTATGTGATTAAAAAGAGGTTGAAAATAGAGTCAACTAGCTTGAATATGTTTGTAGACCTATATGCTAAAAGAGGAGAATTACAAATAGTCAACTTCTTTAACTATGTATGCAAATTTGGAACTGAATAAGAAGACTATGTTGAGATAATCGATCTCGTTACCTATATCTAGAGAAGACTTGCATAGATAAAATAGAGTCATTTTGGAGTGATTACATGTTAAAATTATACATAGACTATTATAAATATACTAAAAGATCTGATACATACTAAAAAATAAAAATATATAATATAATGATAAAATGAAAGTGTGAAATAAAACCTAGAAGGGTTTGGTTCATGTCAGGTTCACCAATATATATATATATATATATATATATATATATATATATATATATATATATATATATATATATATATATATATATATGTTAATAAAATTGATCTATTAATCAATCTTATTTAGGAGAAGATAAATCCTACTTACACTTTCAATTGTTGATACATTAGATATTTGGAGTCATGACTAAGATATATCTACTATACCTAACCAAGGTACCTCTTACCATAATAACATCGCTAGAGAGGGTTATAAAACCTCAAGTCAAGGAACACTATGCAATAACCCTATATAGGTCTTATATTTCCATATTCACAGAGTAAATGACAAATAAATTAAAATCTAATATAGTGTTCACAAAAGATTGTGGCATAAAGTGGAGTTAATAAACATAAAAATGAAAATGTATAGGAGAATCCTAATTAAGCTATGTATAGGTAAAATCCTAATACATGAAAGAGAAGTAAAAATGCAAATATATCTACTCTTACAAAGGAGGAAAAAAATTAGGAATACTTAGATTTAAAGATGAACCCATTAATCCTCAATCTCTCCCTTGTCCAAGATGTTTCACAAGAGAATTTTTAGGAATGTAAGGATAACAAGGATAAGTTAGCTCTGGGATACACAACTTCTCTATGCATCAAAAATACTTATCCAAAAGATAATATTCTTATCAAGAAAGTATTAAAACCCTAAGCTATTCTCCTCAAGTAGAATGGAAAATAATTAGATGCAAAATTATTCTTCTTATTCTACTCTTCTCTCTAAATGATGGAAATAGGTGTGTATATATAGCTGAATTTAACCCTAAACCTTTTTGAAAGTTTAGCTGACAGGGTCATCCTAATTAACTTTGTATCATTAATTCATAAAAATAAGTTAGGTCCCAATCTAGGTTGTCTAGAGGTAACTGCTAGTAATTTGACTTGTCAAGGCCAAATTACTACCCCCATCATTTGAAACTTTCCTAAATCTGGTCAATAACCTTTTGTAGCTAGTGAGACTGATGGGTTGTAGCCTAAAAATGCATTTTTTTGAGAAAAAATGTAAAAATTGGGATTTAAAAAGGTCATTAAATTTTCCAATTCATCTTTAATCATATCCAAATTTTATCATATGTCCAAAGTTTCAAGTTATGACCCTTTTTAGTGAAGTTCGAAAGTAGTGGTATACCCCTTGTTTTTATGGCTTCATCATATTTCAAGTCATCTTTTGAAGATGGTAGAGGCACATAATACAAGATACAACCATCCAAATAAATCCTACAACTATTTCATTACAGTCATGGAGCACAATCAAAGGTATCAATCTTTGAGTGGCAAGGGGTTTTCTACATCAAATAAAATTTAAATGAGATCCTTAAGTACAATCATGAAGAGGAACACGGTTTAAATTAGGTGTTGGACCGTCTTTGAGGTTAAACTCAACCATATTCCATATAGTATGACATTATATGTTCATCTACTATTATGAGGTACAGTCTATATGAGGTTGGCATGACATTAGGGTAATGAGAAGGATATGCAATAAATAGAGTTTTTTTAACCATATGAAAATTCCATCCACATCATCATGAAATAAGGGTTTAAAAAACTAGATGAATTAGCTACAACACCAATTTGAGACCTTACAAGCTTGTAGCACAAGAAATAGAAGCCTAAATCCTTGAGTGGGATAGACCAAGGGTTTCTATAAGACTGGTTTTAGTTATAAGAGGGATATAGAGATCAAGGGTTTGATTATAGGTTACCATTGGCCTAAACAAGATATAAGCCTATCAAATATCAAACACAACTATATGCACCTACATCCAAATTCCAAATGTCACCTATAACTCACAAAGAGGTACCTATAGTCAAAATAGATGACTAATCCTTGTGAAGGCATAAGGGGTTTGGAACATTGCATAAAGAGATATTTTTTACTTTTTTTGAAATTTTTTGACATGTAAATAGGGTGTATACCTCTTTTTACCATTATTCAAATCTCAAAGCACTCTCAGTCTGTACATGCCTCAATAAGGTCATATCATAGTCAAAGTGAGAGAAAGGAGGATACTATTTTTATAGGTTTTATAGCAAGTTGAAGATCTCAATCAATATTGTAAGAAGCTTGGTAGACTTTAAGATTTCATTTCATAATGAATTTGGTTTCTCCCTTGGAATTCATACCTATAACCATGCCTTTTTTAAAGCAAGGGTTTTCAAACAAGTTTATAAACGTAGTTTCTCATGAACAGATAAGAGTTCTAAGTAAGTGAAGGTGGTTATCTTGTCATTAATGAAGGTTTCAAAGGAGAAAGTCATGATGAATAGCTTGGTTGACAAGATGATAAATTTTAAGACACTTTGTAGCTCAGTCAAGACCTTTTAATAACATGTTATAGCGACACATATACAGTTAAGGCACAATCAATCCAAGATTTTTAAATAACTAAGGCCTAGAGTGAGGTTTCTTGTCAAAAGGATGATACAATTAAAATGATATTTTATTAATATAAAACCATGAAAACCTAAACATAAACAAGTATCAGTGCAAGGTTACATAAGATAGTGACCTACAATAATGTTTATGTAAGGCCTGCAGTCAAACCAAGGGTTTCTCTACGAATAATACTTATGAAGTTTTATTATGAATATGAGTGATTCATGTTTTCATGTGAATTAAAAAATTTATGAATCAAGTTATTATTTATAAAGGTTATTAAGGTAATATATTCATATACAAACAAGCTCCACCTATAGTTTTACTAAAAGCACAACCATCTTTCTAAGTTGACAAATTAGTTGTGGACATGGCAACCTAGAATGTTTCATTTTGTAGAGAAGCTCTCATGGGAAGATGAGAAAAATATGAGCTTAAGTAAATTAATGTATAGGAGGATATAAATAATAGTGACATATTTTTTGATGATAGAAACCATGGTTAAACACCTAAACACAGTTAAATATGCACCTAGTCCATATATAGGGGTCAAAATTGAAGGAATTTTGATGATTCTAGCATTTAGAAGTGGAGCTAGGACATGAAATTTTGTGAAAAATGTAATAAATACTTGAATAATAATCTAAAAAAATTTCATTTCCATTGGATGAGTGGAGATATTCATTATTTTGTCTCATACCTCAACATGTATGTTTGAGGTCGCCATTGGTGTAGGCATTATTTTGGAATGCCACAAAGGTTTCAAAGCCCAAGTGAAAGTTTAAAAATCATGGTATGATATTTTAAATCATCATAATACCTTTAAATATTTTAAAGTATCCAGATATTATGAAAACCATGCTCATATAGGCTTTTGTAGGTAAATAGGCATATAGGCCAAAAGGGGTTTTTTTGACTTTTCAAGCAAAGAAGACTTTTAGAGTGTTTTTATAGCATGGTATAAGCCCCATGATTATTTTTTCAGGATTTTTGAATCATGGGAAGATTCATTTTCATCTTAGTGAGTTTTTTTAATTTTTGTAGTTCTAGACACCCTTCCAAGCCTCCTATTCAGATGCTCGTATCTTTCACCACGTGTAGAGTTTGGCCAAACAATATCTAGATTTTTTTTAGGAATCTTATGAAATTAAAATTCATGAATAACTGATATAATTTGAAGGGATGTGCTTTATAAACAATCATTAAGAGTGTAGGTAGCCTAGAATGCAAACAAAACCCTACAAGAAAATTTCCTCCATGTGGTAACTTTTCATATATTTTTCATGTAAACCAAATATTTTCAAGGATGTTATGGGGGTTAGTGTGGTATACATAAATGGAAATATTTTTGTATTTGGAGGTTTGTACCTCATGAATCATCATTTTGAAAATTTAGCTATAAAACCCTCCTAAACCCTCAAAAAACTAGTTTTCCAAAAGGTTAATTTTATTTCCATAAAATCACCATGGATAAATATAAAAAAATTTAAAACATAAATTAAACTTATAAATGATTATATAAATGTCAATTTTATGCATGGAGCTATACGGATGAAGACAAAATTTATGTTTTTTTGTTGAAAAAGCATGTAAAATGAAGTACAAAGTAGTTCAATGGAATATAATCAATGGATCTCAAAGCCTAATACTTTTTATTTATCCTAAAATATTCATATTATTATAAATCATCCTAAAATTTCCCCTACTAGCTCAATCAAAATGGCCAATATGTAGGAAAATGAAGTAAAATAGGCCTAGTCAACCTTGTTGACTAAATGGTGATTGTTTTATCATCAAAATAAAACATCTTGTGATGTGAAAAGTTGTTACAGGTATATTTCATTATTTTTTAAAGTTTTATGGTGTGTTTTTTTAGGTTTCATGGAGTTCAAGTGCACAAATTGGTTGTTAGGCCTCTTTATCCTAATAGGCTTAGTTGATCAAATGGTTAAGTTTGATATTGGCATTGAATTATCTATAAATAATTTTAGAATGAGTTTTAATGTAAATTATTACATATTAAAATAGAGTTTCACATGCATATTCATCCTTCAAATTCCATTTTCATGCAGGGTGGAGTTAATTGAAGTTGACTAGTCAAAACTTATCATGCATCTTCCTTGATTTTCATGTAAAGAGGGACATTCTCATGTTCTAACTCAGCTTCCAAATCACTTCAATTATATTTATTCATCAAATATTTGGTTTATATTTCCATGAAATAGGATTTTTTAATCTTTAATGGGCCCACCATCTTATTCCTATGCCATCTTTGAAGATCATGCAAATTTCATGAAGTTGAAGATTTTTGATGAATTTTTTTAATATTGTAAAGGGATTAGGTCTTGATTTAAATAAACAAGACTAATAATTTTTCCATTTAAATTCCACATTAATTTTAATATTTGTATTAGACACATATATGATCTTTTTGAAGCCATTTTTCAAAATTTTGAAGGCAGAAAAGAAATTGTAATTGACACCATTTTATCAAATAAAGGAAGATCTTTTTGCATTTGGTTTTGGATCGGAATAGAGTGTAATTTGAATATGTACCAGCATAAAATTTTCATATACTTACCCTTTTGTATTTATTTTCCACACCTACTATGAAAATATCATCTTCTATAGGTCATTGAAAGATCTAGGATTTGAATTTGCTTTGTAAACTTCTTTTAGGCCTTCTTTTGAAACACTGATGTTTAAGATTAAATAAATGTTTTTTTTCAGATTTATATGTGTGTCTTAATTATTTTTAATAAATATTTTAGATAATAAAAACCATTTAGGTACATCACCCCATTAGATAGGATTTCTTATTTTAGTTTCCTTCTCCCTTTTCATCCCAAAAAATCAAAAGTAGATTAGTTTTAGTGATAGATATTAAGGGAACCAGCCCTTTCTATAGGTTCTCACTTCATAATCACCCACACTCTGATAAGATCCAATTGTATCATCTAAAGAGAAGGTGTGCCTTGCACATCTTCAATCAAAGTGCTCTCTAAAGTGATAAAACTAACCTAGACCCATAACATGATTTTAAAACTTTCAATACAGAGTTAGCCTAGGCTGATAATGTAATTTAAATTATAAAAAAGGATTTTAGTATTAATTAGGTGCTAATTAAGGTATTTAAATGCTTGGAGGAATGTGAAATATAAGAGGCAATGCTTAGAAAAGTACATGGGAGAAGTTTTTTTACATATAAAGTGGTAGTATAGAAGACAAAAATCATGTGAAGAACTAATGGTGTGCTCACCACTTTCATGGTGTACTCTTTAAGGCATGAACTAACAAATAATGAGACTTGATGGGTTCTTATAAGAGAGAAAACATCATTAATTGATAAAGTTTAAAAATATTATGTGTATATAGAATCTTCTAACATATTCCATTGTTTATATTGGAATCCTATAACAACCACCAAAACCCAAAAATATATGGGGTGGATTACTCTAAACCCTAATCATGTAAATTAGTTTTTAACATATATTCCTTAAGCCTCCACAATTAAAACCATAACAAAACTATAACCCACATTTGATAGGTCCCTCCTCATCTTGATAATGCAAAACTTGAAAACTAGAGCCTTGTTAATCTACTACATTCAAACCAATCCCCAAACATATAGAATATTAGGTACCAATATGCCCTCATGTTTCCAATTCTTCACATAAAAAACTTTGAGCATATTGGGACCATGGGCATGATAGGTAATTTTAGAAACTAGGTCCTAATCCGTGACATATTTCCAATTTATAATATCTTCTTCCCTTTTCTAGATTAATGAAAAATGTCCAATAGGGGCCTCCATCCCTTTGTAATACTTCCATTTAGGGTATATTAGAACCACACACCATGTATTTATAAGGGATAATGGATAATCTAACCAAATAATTCATTAAAAACTAATCAGTGTTGAATCCTCTACTTGATCAATATCAAACATAGTAAAAAATATGCTCCACAAAAAAATAGTAGGTCTAAACACGTCTCCCTAGAAATTTTCCCACATCGTGAATCAATATGCTCCTCTCAATAGACATGTTTATTAGTCTAAAATTATGTCCTCTCAATAAAGGATAGAACTTGCATCTAGCTTTAAATCTTTTTACCACTAGATGGGGAAATATAAATTTAGAATTGGTGCACTCTACCTCCCATGTATCAACTGATAATATATTCAAGAGACTAATGACCTAACTAAGGCACTTGACACTCTCATCGTGCTGATATCGATTCATTCTTAGAAGTAAATGAAATAACAAATGGATGTACTAGGTACTATTATAGCTTCTAAGCTCATCAGAAACAAAAAACTCATTCTAAGTAAAACTAAAGTCACACAACCTCCCAAAACATGCCTTTAAACATGGCCTAATGGCCAAATATTACCCAATCTATGTACCCTCAAATTGGGCTAGGAAAATGACCCAAGCTATTTGATTTGGGTTTAGATCTTCATCATCCGCATCATCCTCTTCTCCATCTTCCTTACCATAAGGTTTTCACCCATATCCTAGTTTTAACCCCCTTCCTTTACTCCACTCCATCATGGATATGTTAAAAAATATGGATTAGATTAATAAACCCTAGTTGATAATGATTACATTTATCTAAATTAGATTCTAAGTTGATTCATAAATATGAGAAATAATAACATATTTATGCACATATATATGGATCAATATTTGATTAAAGTCATAATTACATGCTTAAAAAAGGATTCCACTATTGCAAATAAAAGTAAAAATCACCCAATAATATTTAAAAAATGACACCCGTTTCATTAGTGAGACACTGAGTTCTATCGACTACATTTACACTTAGAGATATGAGTTATGGGTTAGCTGGACTCATAATATAAGTCAATTAGTAATTTACATTAATGTTAAATTTATGCTTAGGTTTGCATACTAAATTTTATATCTAGATAAAATTACATGTAATTACACTCTAGCAGAGCAAAGGCTATCATCACCAATATTGACAACAAGAGTGCATGAATCCTAGGTTTGAACCACAAAAGTTATTTTAAAAATTGATAGTCATGTACAACCCTTTAACTAATGGTTTCAACATTAAAATCTTAAGTATAACTTAGATAAATGAATTTAATCCATACATAGTCTCCTTTGGTAAATTAAATGAATATAAGATTCTAACATGTTTTCACTTCAAACAATCACCAAACTATTCTTAAAATCTATCATATATAATGATAACAACATATATATAATATATAAGTTCTATGTTGTACAATACAAAATAAAATTCAATTTTGAATTGAAGGGAAATGTGGATACTTAACACCTCAATGCATATAAATAGAACCATATATCAGTTTTGTTGAATCCATAAGGGTAATAAATTTTGTTTATTACAAGATCATATTATTATTTTTCCAAGTAGCCATGGAATCACTCACATGATAACAATATATAACACATAAAAATGAATAATAGAAGAACCCTTCCAAGTAAAACCTAGCAAGATAAGTAAGATAATCCCAACCATCAGATGGAGATGGAAGTAGGAAGCCACTCACAAAAATGAAGCACCCAACTAAAACATGATAGTGATGTAGTAATGACTAAATACTTAAAGCGTATCAAGACATATTAGTCTCAATATTGTTTAATCATTGAACTAAGGGTTTATGGAAATAAAAATATTAAAAGTAAAACCAAGAAAATAAAATACCCAAAACTAGGTTTAAAACCAAAATTATCAAACACATAAAACCATTATTTTTTTTCAAACAACTAAGCAACCCACCAAGTCCATTGCATCTTTTCAGTTTACTCATTTCCATCTAATAATTGGTATAAATTCATGATCTAACCCTACTAGGTATCCTCAATGAATTATAATTCACAAATAATTTTTAGGCATATTTAGGAACCATTAATTCTAAACCTTGAAACATTATCCAGTCTAAGAGAATGCACACATCTAATGAAATATTTTATCTTAAAACAAATCTAAATTTTTTCACTTAATTATTTTAGGACACATTATAATACCATAAAATGGTTTGGATTACATTTTTTTAATTTATTTCTTTCTTTTCCACCCTCTTCTTGTTGGTTTTTTTACCACATCCTTTTATCCATTCCTAGTAGTGACAGTTTCATTCGACTGAGCCATGATTTATACTGAGTGGAAATCCCAATCTAACTCTTCCAATATTCATTCACAACATGAAATTAACACTCCACTTTACTATTATAGAGTTACAATTCAAAAACCCTTTCCTCTTTGTGCATTATTCTAATTTACATGCATGATACCATGCAATGTATTGAGAGCTTTCCAAAATAGAAGAAAAACCTAATCATCAAATTACCCAAGTAAATCAAAATAATCTTGGTAGGGTAACTTGATTTAACCAAATATATTTTCCATTGACCCAATTTTATGACTGTGGGTTTGATATTAAAACCAACACTTTAATTACCATGCCCTCAATCTAAGTCCTTTAACTTATGGTTCATGCTTCCAAAATCATGACATAAGGAATTTAGGCCTTAGTTACTTATGGAATTTAATAAGAAAGAATATATTAATTATTTTCATTTATGAACTATATGAATAATGTAATTACTTCAGTCATATAATAAACTCTTTTAACATGTTACCTTCCTTACCCATTCTTGGTATCCTATTGTAGTTTAGTGTACAGTCCTAAACTAGTATTTAAATAAGGATTTTAGAACTCATCAAAGGTCTCACTACCTTAAATAAACTTTGAGTTGTATCCTAATGCTCATTGAATTATATTTTTATAGTTAAAATTTGACATTAGATTGAACCACATTCATACCATATTATTTTTTTGATTAATTAGTTAACCATTGAAAATAATAGAAATACAACTTCTGACAAATAAAAAACTAGCCAATGACTAAACACAAAATTTAGCAACATAACACAAGTTACAAAATGATAGAGAAAAAGGGCTTGACTCAAGTATTGGACATTACTAAATTTTTTTGGTTTACCTATGTACTATACCTTTGCCACTAAACACATAGCTTCCAAGTCTAAAGTAAACTTATTTGTAGTGTACCTGTAATCATCCCAATATAGGCATCAACAATATCTACTCATAATCAATAACATAAGATCATATCATATAATCATATGAAATACAATGTGAATGATTATAGTTCAATTTAAAATAATAAATAATCTTCTTTAAATCTCATAATGTCTATAATAAATGTCCACATAACATAAAAATATTAAAATAGTTTCAATAAATAGTAAAATTTCATGTCTTGGGTAGGTGTGGTCATGACATCCACCCTCCCTTAATAATTTCACAATCTTTGGGGCCTTAAAATAAATGAGGATAATGTTTCCAATTTTTTTTTCTCATTTAATCCTATTAAAACAATACTTATTGTAATTTTCTTTTTCATAGCTCAATGTTGTGCTAAGACAAAATATTGATGGGTTCCAATTGAATTATTTCCTCATCCTCAACCTAAATATCATACCAATTCAAAATATGTGAGGGATATAAAACATATTTCCTTAGTAATGCTATCTGAAAAACATAATGGATTATAGACAAAGAAGGATGAAAATAAAGATGATATGCCACTAGGATAATATTTTACCCTATATTAAAGGTTCCAACATAGCATGGTGCTAATTTATAATATTTTCCAAACTTGATTTATATTTTTTGAGGTCTTACTCTTAGAAATATTTTTTCTAAAAATTCAAATTCTCTATGTGATCTTTTTAGATATGTATAGTTTTTATATTGATCACAGGCAACCGTTAATCTTTGTTTTATGATAACCATTTATTCATCACACTCTTACAAAAATTTTGGACCAAAAAACACATGGATTTCTAAGTTATTCCATCCTAAATGAGTTCTATATTTCCATCCATATAAGGTTTCAAATCATTCCATCTTGATTACTGAATGGTAGGTGTTATTATAAGTAAATTATACTAAGTGTAGTAAATCTTCCAACTTATATTTTTGATCCATGAAATGCATTCACATCATGTCCTCAATAATAATTTTAAACCTTTTAGTCTATCCATCCATTTATAGATGATAATCTAAACTAAAATTTAGCTTTGTACCCAAAACAACCGTCATAGTTTTCCAAAACTAATAAGTGAATAGTTTATCTATATCCAATATGATCAATTTAAGTAAAATATGAAACATACCACTTCCTTTACAAATATTTTGGAAAGGATAGTAGTATCATCCATGATATTTTTAGTAATAAATTAAACTATGTTAGTGAGTTTCTCAATCATAACCAGGATTAAATCATGTTTGTTATGATATTTAGGCAATCATGTGATGAAATCCATATATATAACAACCCATTTCCTTTTTGGAATGTAATGAGGGTAAATTAAGCCTCTTTGATTACCATGCTCAACTTTCACATACTGACATTCTAAGAACTTGGCTACATAAAAAGCAACATCTTTCTTTAGCCCAGGCTATAAATATAGATATTGTGTCATTTTATTTACACTAGGATGTGTGTAATGAGGTGAAAAATGCACTTCATTTATCACTTATTCCCTCAAATTCCCTAATTTTGGAACAAAAATTATGACTTTATGTCTCAATAGACCATCTAAATTAATTGAAAAATTACAATCAAAACTTACTACTTTAATTTTAGCAAAAAATTTAAGGCACTCAAAATCATATTTTTGTTGTGTAAGCATAGAATTTTTAAAATCAAAATATAGAACAAAGATAGTAGAAATATAGGTCCACCTACTTAATGCATCAACCACTCCATTTTCCTTTCTTTTTACATAATCAATATTAGTATCAAAGTTACTAAAAAATTCTAGCCACCTTCTTTGCCTTGCATTCAACTCATCATGAGTAAGAAAGTGCACAAGGATACAATGGTGTAATTTAATCTTGAAGTGTTTCCCTAATATAAAATGTTTCCATTTTTTTAAGGCATTAATAATATTAGTTATTTCATCATGACTGGGGTAATTATGCTCATGATGTTTGAGCTTCCTAGACTCATAGACAACCAACTTATCATCTTGAGTCAAAATAACACTAGTTGCCACCTTTTAGACATCAACATGTATTTTAAAATTTCCATTAAAATATGGTATAGTTAAAAAAAAGAGGTTTAGTTAACAAACATTTCATGTCTTAAAAAGTTACTTCACACTTAAGAAATTTAAAAAAAAATCTTTCCCTTCCTTTTCAAGGAATTTATGGGGTGATAAATCTTTGAAAATTCTTGAATAAACCTTTGATAGTACCAATAAAACCCCATGAAGCTTATCACTTCATGCACATTCTTGGTAGTTGGCCACTCATTAATGGATGAAATATTTGTAGGATCTACCTTAAGTCCTTTTTATAAATCACATCCCCTAAGTAGTGAATTTTAGATTGAAATAAGGATAAGTTGGATAACTTTCCATATAATTTATATTACCTCAAATGTTGTAGCACCATCCTTAAGTTTTACTTATGTTCTTGTTTATTACTGGAATAGATTATAATTTCATCTAAAAACACAAACACAAAGTTGTCAAAAAATATTGAAAAACATTTTTAATTAAATTCATGAATGTTGCAGGAGCATTTATTAATCCAAAAGATATGACTACAAATTCATAGTGCCCATATATATTTATAAATATAGTCTTATGGATGACATATTCATCTTGGATGCATATTTGATGATACCATGATTGAAGATCTATCTTTAAAAATACATTTGTTGCTTTCATTTGATCAAAAATACTATCTAGGCAATGAATACGATATTTACTCTTGATTGTGACCTTACTGAGAATTTTATAATCAATGTACAATCTATGTGTCATATCTTATTCTTAAAAAACATTAATTTATCTTCTCAGGGTGATGCTTTAGAATTTATCATTCCCTTATTTATCAAATTTTGTATTTGAACCTTAAGTTCTCTTAAATCAACCACATTCGTATAATAATGTGATTTATATTTAGGTGTTGTTCTAAGTATTACATATATAAGAAATCAAATATCCTTTTTGGAGGTAACCCTAGCAAATATTTTGACAAAACATCCACAAGTTCTTGAAAATTGGGTAATATTAGAGTATGTTGGTTATTTCCTCAGCTATGTCATTCAACTTGAGATCATATAGTTAACACCCCTTTATAACATATTTTCTATGTTTTATTGATGAAAGGATTCATGGAGATGAAGGTTTTTGATCCCTTGAATAACTACAATATTTCCTTCATCATCTAATTATTGGACTTTTTCGTTTGAGCAATCTGACTTAGCTTGATGTTCTTGTAACCAATCCATTCCTAGTATAATGTCATAGGATCTAAAATGGGTAAGGAATAGGTTCAAAAAAGAATTAAAATTTCCCAAGTTTAGCTCATCTCACTCAAATAATTCATTAATATCCAACTTCCTCCCATTTCCAAACTCTACTTTCCATACTTATCTAAGTATAGTTGGTTCGATTTTACATTTAGAATCATTAAAAAGATAAATAAATCTATTTTTTGATCCTTAATCAATCATAATAGATAACTAAAATCTAAAAATTATACATCTTGTCTCAATAGATGTTGGTTAAAATTCAGCATTTCTATTGTATACTACTACATAGACCTTGTGATTGTCCTTTAACTTAGGACAACCCTTATAGTAATGGTTGTCACCACATTCCAAACAAGTTAAAATAGTATTAATTATAAGAAGAATGGTGTTTTTTCTTGTGTCTATTCCACATAAGTTATGTTGTTTCATTTTTTGAGCATCCTTATTTATTTAGACACCCATTTTAGTACAAGTAAACATATTTCTAGTCTTCTTGTATGTATATACCTTTTCACTGAGAATTAGACATCTAGTGATGTAGTCTCCCTGAGCTCTTTGATTCCATCTTATTTCACTTGATTTACCTAACCCTTGGGCATATGTGCTTTGTTTGTTTATCTTCATCCAATGTATGGTAGGGATCCCTTTTTGTTGTACCTATTTTCTATATGTTTTTATCCCATAGACACTTACATCCATCATATACACTAGTGTTGAAGTTAGTGTTCCACTTTAATGCAACTTCCTAGGCTTATCTTTTTATATTTTTCCATATATTTTGCTTTCTGACCATTTTGTTATCCCTCTTTACCCATCCTATGGTCAAATTTTCATGTGTCACTAGGTTCTAATTTAAACTCAAAAGGTTCTTATATATATGAAGGTTATAATATAATTAAGAAACAAAATGATTTGATAAGTCAACCCTCTAATTAGAAATTACTATTTATTTCAAGCTATAAAATTATAGTACAACACTTAATCAAATATATGAAGCATTCAAAGTGTCACATATACTATTGCATTGAGTGTACTAAGGGTTACTAGGATAAAGAGCATATAGTCACACTATTACAATTCCACACACATACATATGAGGGATAAATACATGTGAGTCATAGGCCCTCTTAAGAGTATTGGATATGTATATAACACTTAGTAAAAAATAGGGTTGTGAAGGATAACTCAACCCATGTTACTAACTCCATTTTAACAGGTTGCAAGAGGCACAATGTAAAGGAAGTAGGGTTGATTATTATTTGGGTCTAATACATAGGAAAATTTAACTTGAGGCATAGAATAATTACATTTGAGGTATCATAAGCCTGGGATAACTTTAAAGTTACTCCTGTATATGTCTCTCTCACTAGACACTTACATTGAGGTAGACATATGCAT
>JARHVA010001526.1:617500-715000 GCA_037957365.1 Torreya grandis | reverse complement strand
TAAAGGAAGAAAGGGAAGAAACATTTTCTATGTCTTGTACCACATCAAGAGATGTAAGAATGTCACTTTCCCTTTGAGTCTTAGTGTCACATCCTATAGAAAGAGGAACAAGTAATGTAATATCACTTTTTACTTTAGGCTCATCATTATCATGTGAAAAAGGAATATTGACATTACTATAATTTGTGTCTTTGTTATGTCTTAGGAAATTATTTCATTAGGAAACCTTTGGGAAACATGCTTATTTGTTGCTTAAATTTACATGCTTTGAAATTTAAAAAATATGTATTAAGAGTATGCCTAAAATCAAATTATCCCTCATAATCCTCTAGTATGTCATGAAATTTCAATCAATGTATCCCTCTGAAGTGATAATAATATAAACCATTGTGTGCTTCATAAAAATATCCTTGAATCTTTAGACATGGGTTTTTCTTTACCAAATATTGAAAAATCATGTGATGAGCCTATTTTAGAGGATGATAAAGAGTCCATAATTATTATGTTCTATATGAATGGTAGTTTACAACCACTATACAAATAATCATCTTCTCCTTATGACATGTTATATATTATGACTACCATTAGATATTTGAAATTACAAGTTAATACATTAAATTACAATTTTTTTTCTCATGAATCTATTATTGAGGAGAACACATTAACAAAGCAACATATTATAAGGGACATGTTTCAATATCTTTCTCCTTCAAACTTAGTTATGCCTAATTTATACTCCTTTGATGTTCAAGGGGATCCTACTATTAATTTAAAACAATATACATGATTTTAAAAAATTTGGACCCAAAATAGAAGCTTGTTATTAAAGACTTTTTATCATAGCTTGACACAAGAGGCTCTTGATTAGTTTTATACTCTACCAAATGGTTTGTTATCAAATTTCAAAGAACTTGAATATGTATTTATATCATATTTTCATCATTATACCTTATTTTAATTACCATTGGAACATTTTCAAATGTTGACACAAATAGAAAATGAGCCTATACAATATTGTGTTATTCACTTTAAATATATTTTGTACTCCTTAGATTATAAACCCTTATATTTGGAAATATAATTTACATTTATTAGAGGTATTTATTCTCCACTAAGAGAAATATCATTACATAAACCATTTACTTTATTAAAAATATTATATTTGGATGTGCATAACTATGTATGCACTCTAATGAATACACAAACCAAGTTTCTTATTTCTCCATTCAAACCCACACATGGTAAATATATTGTTTCTAAAATAAATAAAAAAGGTAAAAAAAGTATCTAACCACTTAAAAATTCTTCTATATAACCAACCCCTTATGTCAAAAAATATATAATAAAGGTATTAAATAAAGGAAATGAGCACGCTTACAGAGTATCTCCCACAATTAGACCAATACCACTACCAAGTAATAGCCACTTCAGTTTGATTGGTATCAAGATAGACCACATGACATACAATTTTTTTTTATATAAACAAATGATTATAATCCCTCTTAATTCACATTACCCACCTCATATATTTGAGAATGAAAAAGGACAACACTTTTTCCCTTATCATGGTATTAATGGACATCAAGATAATGAGTGTTTCTCTCTCAATCAAAAGTTCATATAGTTAGTTGATTTCAAGATCATTTCATATCAAAAAAACATATCTAGACCTATTCCACATATATATCATATAGGATTGTATATGAAGTTTTATACATCACATGTTGATCCCTACGAGGAACACATGGTCCATCAACATTCATAAAAGATGGCTTCTAGTAGAATCCCTTATCCTAGTGTACTCTCTCTAGGACTAAACTCTCCCACACTAATCCTATTAGGTGACCATTGGTTGATCATGTCATTCATAAAGAGACATATGGAAAAGGGAAACTTACACAATAGATATGGGTTCCTAAATAGATATGTATAAATTCAGAAGATATTTCTATAAATACTTCAGGGATGATTAAAGAAGCACGATCCATAGTTCCATTTCCACATGATATTTACAGTCATGCTATCTTATATCCATCTAGATTTTTTATTACATATAGTGATTTATTTATTAATAATATGATACAAATATGTCAAAAATAGACATATTTATTACACAATTTACCAAATCCTAACATACACCATATAAATAAATGCAATTAAAAAACTTTATGAGTCATTCAACACCAAATAAAACCATGTGAGCAATGTCATATATATATATATATATAATCTAATACAAATATTTATAAAAATAACCATTTCAATCAAATATTTGGGGCATATACCTCAGGGTTTACTCCTCATCACGATCAACACCTTCAAATTTAGAACCTCTCGATGTAGATACACCAAGATAAAACTATAGTTTACATGTATTTGATAGCACACATACTCTCTCCTTGAAATCACATAACTACCACAATGCCTCATCATGATTCTATCTAAAATTTTCTTATTAATCAATCAAAATATACATAAACTCAATAGAGCTTTGTTTTGTGATGTCCCATTTATCCTGGTCCACACATAACTCCTCATGCTCTTTGGACATAGTACAATATGTTGACGTAAATCTCACAACATGATTGAATAATTATGGATGAGAACAAAAAATTTCCATGAATCTCTAAATAAATATATATTTGGTGACATTCATAGGCAACACTATGAGTAAGGGCATGTATTACCCGATCCACCATCATCAACCACTCTTGGTTACCTACAAATATTTGAGATATGATACCAATTAGAGATGTATATAAAAAATAAAATTTCTTTACTCTTTTAAATAAATTAAATTAAAATAATAAAATTATGGTACTCAAATATGGCTCTAATGGCTAACTCATCCACTATTACTAGTCCTGAGGGAGAACTATCACATGCCTCACCAACTATATATCATTTACCACTACCTTGTGTTGTAGGAATGGTACTTAGGGATGTAACTACAATAGGAAACAATAAAGGCCATCAATCTCTATCCTACCACTATACATATCCATAGACACACCCCACATCATCTCATGTTGCCAAAGGTACCATGGGATATTGTTCATCAACTTGATGTGGGGATATATCTATAGTAATAGGTGTTGAACTATCATTCATCCTGTGACCACCCTATGTCATCCTACCTTATATGTAAAATCCCCAAAAACACACCCAAAATGAAGATTTTTTAAAAAAATCAAAATTACCAATAAATTGTAATAAGCCCTACTAACCGGCTCATAAAAATCTTGGTTGGCTAAGGCAATATAGAGCACTTAAAATTTCATTGGGAAAAGGACTCTTTCATGTGGAATGGTTATTATATAAAATTAGAGCTCAAAATTCACAAAATTTCAAAAAATAAATGATTTTAAAATTTTATTAAAATGCACCTAATATACCACTTTTTCACCACTTTCAAATCTACATATTTTGAGAGACCTAGTTACCCAAATTCAATACCATAAGTTGTATTAGGATCAAGACAATGAGTCCTTCCATATTATACCAAATCTTTAAATTTTAAAACATTTCCAAAAATATCTAAAACTTTTGCTACACAAATTTTTGTTAGTTCCTAAATGCTACCAAAAAAACATTATAAATCATTATCCATAATAAGTTTAAAGTAATATCAAGTAAATAATATCAAGCACATCATATATTTTTATTTTACAAGGAGATGACCAATAGGCACTGTTTCACCTCCTCCCAAAAAGGAGCATCTTAGTAGGGGAATATTTATAAACATATTATACATATTAAAATATAGTTTGGACATTCCTTGCACTCAATAGGGGGAATGCTTTGGAATCATGGTCTCCACACCTTTTCAACATCTCCATATTATAGTGTGGGAATGTTTTGGAAACATATCGTCACATTGTTACTTATTGTAGTTTTCAATTTTTTCCATACATAATGGGGGCATGCCTTGGAACCATTTTTTCCACACATACACAGTTTAAAACCTAGAAAAAAACATACACAATATATTATTCAAAATTCATAGTTGTGGAAAAATTCTATACATAGGTACCATTTGCTATACACAGTTTCAACATAAGACATATCCAAGTATTGTAAAATCTAAACCATTTTCAGATTCCAAAAAATATTTTATGGATTGTTACCATAACACAAAAATTATATGTACCGATACCCTAACATATTGATATCCTAGACTAACTTTCATGCACTATATTGAGCCTTACCCATATGCAGTGGTTGGTTATTATTTTTGGTGTGATTGTATGGATTAAATCACCTAGTCTATCCAAGTTCTTAGGTGAAATTGATTATGTCACTCACCCTATACTAATATATACATATACATATCTTTTTTACTTGAGTTTTTCTCATTAATAAATGATACTCTCAATGGCTTAAGCACCACTCTTCCTATTCTAGGTTGGAGGCATGATTACCTACTAACTCTCCCTAATCTATATATAACACCACCATGGTGAAACACACTTTACCACTTATATAATAACCCATATTCATGGATAGAAGATGGATGAATTTGCAATCCCCCTATTTACTTCTCTAATTGATAACACTCCAGAACCATTTACCACATAACACATACACATGTATTATATCCATGATTTTTCTTAATGATAATTTTTTTTTTATTACATATAGATTATATTCATTGATTTAATTTTTTTTCATATTTTTGGTTGCAAGTAATGTTCAAATGAAATATAAAAAAACTAAAGTGAAATCAAGGTGTGTTTTCCACACCATGGTATGCATTTTCTTTTCCTTTAAATTAGTAATTTCAATTTTTTCCTACATTAATATATTAAAGGGTGGAAATGTAGACACCTATTTTGATACAATTACAAATATTTTATAGTCTTCTTATATGCATATACCTTTTCACTCAAAATTTGACATTTAGTGATGTGGTCTCTCATGAAACTCTTCAGTTCCATCTTATTTCACTTGATTTACCTACCCCTTGAGACCATGTTCTATGTTTATTTATCTCCATCTAATGTATAATAGGGATTTATGCATATTGTAATTTTTTATATGTTTTTATCCCTTGGACACTTACACATGTCCTAGACACTAGAGTGAATGTTAGTGTCTAGCTTCGATGCAATTATTTAGGCTTATATTTTTATATTTTTTGTAGCTTTCACTTTGTGACCATTTTTTTATCCCTCTTTACCCATCATATGGTCAGGTTTTCACATGTCACTAGATTATATTTTTAATTCAAAAGGTTTCTATATATATAAAGTCTATAATCTAATTAAGATAACTAATGATTGGATAAGGAAACTCTCTGATTAAAATTTTTTATCTATTTCAAGCTATACTACATCACTAAATCAAATATTTGAAGCATTAAATAGGTCAAATATACTATTAAATAACTTTTACTTAGGTTTATTAAGAGAAATAACATAATTTCAAACTATTATAATTACACACACATGTATAGGAGGGAGAACTACATGTAAGTCTGAGGCCCTCTTAGGAGTATTAGCCATGTAGGAAATACTTAAAAATAAATTGGGGTAGTTTAGATCACATTACTAACCCATTTTTATGAAGTTTTAATAGTAATAATTTGAATAAAATATGGATACTTATTATCTAGATCTGACACACATACAGATATAGCTTGAGGCATAACATAATTACACAAGAGGTAACATAGGATTGGTACAAATTTGAGGTCAATATTGTGTATATATCCAAATGTACAATTGCATTGAGGTAGACATATGCATCAATGTTAATTTCCATATTAAATATAGTTGTTTGGAAGTCACAAATAGTTAGAATATAGAATGAATAAAGTCTAGATTTTTAAAACAACATTATGATGACTCTGATCACTACCACAATCCATAATAGAATAACAAAAAAGATACACTCTCTTTATCCTTTAGTTCCTTAGTACTTGTATTTATTTCACATACATAAATGAGATATATTATCAAATACTATATTACATTGTTAACATATAAACAAAATTTTATTGCATTTAAACATATTTATTGCTTGTATGTTTCTATTATGAATCCAAAATCATTAAAACACTTTACAAAAGAATGTGAATTGGATCCCTTTTTATTCTAAAATTTATTTCAATAATTCTATCTCTTCCTAGTAGAAACTTTGGATTCATTCTTCTTAAAATTACTACTTACTATAGGTATTGATGGCTTAGAATTTTTACTTGTCTATTATTCTAAAATTCTTGTCTTGTCCTTTGGTGAGACTTCTCTTTTTCCTCAACATAGTGTGTTGATTCTAAGACAACAACTAATGTCTTTGGGTTATTCATGTTTACATAATGCATGAGTATCTCATTTAACCCTAATTTAAAATTAGTTATTTTAGTTTATTCATTTTTCATGTAATTGACATGACGCAAAAAAAATTCTTGTACTCAAAAACTATCATAGTTCCTTGTTTCAATAATTAAAACTCTATGGTTTTATATTCTCTAAAGATGTTGTTTGGATAACTTTTTATAAAATTATTTTCAAAAATTTCCCAACAAAGTGTCTTGGAATTATACCCTTTGAGAGCACACAAATAGTTCCACCATAAGGCTACATCAACTACTAAATGGTGCATACTATGATTTTGGAACTCATATTATATAGATTGAATTACTTATATAAGTTAATCATCCATGCCTCATCAGAATAACTAGTGGATTCATTATAATATATGGGAGTAAGAAGCTCCTTCATCTCTTTAATAGTGCGGTTTAAAATCTCTTTCCATAGTGGATGCTCATTAGGAGGCATTTCTTCCTACCCTCCCTCTTAAAATTTCTCCATGTTGTTAAATATTTGACCTAAACCTTTCATTTGTCTTTGAATGTCATGAAACACACCCAAAATGTCATGCAATACATCATTTTGTTCCTTAAGAACTAGTTGTTCATGATTATCATGATTTTTGACATGGTTTCCACTATGTTCCACCTCTATGTTAGCACGCTCTAGTTATAACTATCCTGACATATTATTGATGCATTATTAAATCAAAATTTCATAATTTTTTTCTTTTTTGATTTAGCCTAACTTGGTTCTAATACCAACTATCATAACCCCAATTTTTTAAAAAATAAAACTTAAAAAATTAATGATTATGCCCATACTAAAAACATTTGCTACTAGAATTATATTTCAGGATCTAAACAAATATATTTTATTAAACATAATAAAACATGATTATGCATACAACATAAAAAAAACATCATTTAAGAAACAAAGTGATTTTTATGAGATCATCACTTACTTAAATTTTGAACTCCATGTAAGTGACAAGATTTGAAAGAAGTAATGGATCCACTTGTATTTCTAACCTTCTACCCATGTTACATAGTTAATGTGTATAGCATATTATAATCCTTAACATTTATATTAATTCTCTATGGTTGATTTAATAGTAATGGGAAAGACTAATTGATTTACCCAATCTCGATAACCATTTAAAATTGATTCACAAGTCTCATACCAAAAATGATCCTTGATACTTAAATTTAGAAATGCATCTAACTGATAAATGACATAAAAGATCTACAAATATATGATAATATTACAAGCTCACTATAAGATAAATATGAGAGGAACCTATTGGTATTTGCGTTCAATACCATTTAGATGGTTTCCAGTCATACCTCTCATATAATATGCCCCTAAATAGCCATTAAATGATAATCTCACTACCAAACACCTTTACATGTATCTAATAAATCATCAAGGATTAAATCACCTATATATAACCCATCATACTTGATCTTAATACCTTGTACCATGACTTTTTTCCACTTCATGATTGCTAATACCCAAAGAGAAAATCATGGAATCTAATAATAGTTTGGGATCCTAATTTGCATCAATATCTTAAGCAATTTATTTTTATTCAATGCATTTACACAGATATTCAATTAGTTATAAATATAATAGATATGTAACAATACTAATTTATATATCTACACATGTGCACGTGTACCTACACTTGGACATGCACACATGCATAGATGTATGTATGTATGTGTGTGTGTATGCATGTGTAGATATATAAATGTGAAGAGGCATAATGCGAAGAAACTATGGCTACTTATTATCTAGATCTGGCATACATGAGGATATAGCTTGAGGCATAAAATAATTACACAAGAGGCAATGTAGGATTGGTAGAAATTTGGAGTTACTCTTTTGTATATATCTCATTGTACACTTGTATCAAGGCAAATATATGCATCAATGTTAATTTACCTATTCAATACAACTATGTGGAAGTCATAAATAGTTAGAATAATAATGAATAAATTCCTTATCTCTAAAATAACATTATGATGACTCTTGATCACTGCCATAATCCATAATAGAATAACAAAGAAGATACACTCTCTTTTTCCCTTAGTTCCTTAGTACTTGTATTTATTACACATGCATAAATGAGATATACTATCAACATGTTATATTACATTGTTAAAATATGAATAGTATTTGATTGCATTCAAACATCTTTATTGCTTGTATGTTTCTATTATGAATCCAGAATCATTAAAACACTTTACAAAAGAATGTGAATTTGAACCCTTTTTATTCTAAGATTTATTTCAAGAATTATAACTCTTCAAAGTAGAAATTTTGTAATCATTCTTATTAAAATTACTACTTACTGGAGGTATTGATGGCTTAGAATTTCCTTGTTATTTGTTCTTCTAAAATTCTTATCTTGCCCTTTAGTGAGACTTCTCTTTTTCCTCAGCATGGTGTGTTGATTCCAAGATAACAACTAATGTCTTTATGTTATTAATGTTTACATAATGCATGATTGTCTCATTTAACCCTATTTTAAACTTAGTTACTTTAGTTTTTTCATCCTACATGTAATTGACATGACACAAGAGTCTGAAAAAATTCCTATACACCAAAACTATCATAATACCTTGTTTCAACAATTAAAACTCTATGATTTTATATTATTTGAAGATGTTGTTTAGAAACCATTTTCTAAACTAATTTTCAAAAATTTCACAATAAAGAGTCATGGAATTGTACCCTTTGAGAGCACACAAATGGTTCTACCACAAGGCTACATCAACTACTAAATGGTAATCTATAATACATACTATGATGTTGGAACTAATATTATATGGATTAAAGTACTTCTATAAGTTAATTATAGTCATATAAAATGCAAAAATTGGTAACCTAAGTGTGGTTAATGACACCCAGCCCATAGTTCCATCTTGCTTACTCTCATGACCCTTTTAGGCACATTTTCATTGATTCCCAATCATCTGTAGGCTTTTAAGACCTCATATTAGCTTAGCTAGGACCCTTTTTCCTTGCTTATTCCATTCCCCTAGGTCCCATACCTTTAGGATAACAGCACCCAAATTGGGATATAGCATTATACACTAGGGTGTCCCCTTTTTGGTGATCTTGTCTAATCACATTTTGAGCCCAAATTACCATTTTCCCCTAATTCTTCCTCTTCATTGTGTTGTCCTAGCATGATTGCATTTAACCCATGACAAATAGATACTTATATAATCCCATTCAAAGATCATTTGGAAAGGGTTAGAAAATATCACTAAGTAAATAAGAATATAAGCAAGACTATTAAATAAATCTTCCCTATTCTCTGCATACAGCCAGCCAATACACTTATGTGGTCATATGAAATGAAAAAATTAGTAACTTGAGCATGGATAATGACACCCAATCCTTAGGTCCCTTTTTCTTTATCTCATGACCCTCTTAGGCTTACTTTCACTAATTCCCAATCATCTGTGGCCTTCCAGAGTTGACCCCAACTAAGCCAGGACCCTCTCTTTGTGACTAATCCATCCCCCTAGGTCCCATTTCCTCAAAACAATAACACCAAAGTTGGACTATATCACTATACCTTAGGGTGTCCCCTTTTTAGTAATCTTGTCCAATTGTATTTTGATCCTAGGTTACCATTTTCCTCAATTCCTCATGTTCATTATGTCAACCTAGTCTAGTTTCATCTAACCCATGACCAATATATCCATATATAATCCCATTTAAACATCATTTGGAAAGGGATGGAAAATATCATTTAATAAAGCAATAATATAAGAAATACCACTCAATAAATCTTCCCTAATTCTATTCATACAACCAACCTATACACTTTCAAGCTAATTCAAGTCATTACACTAGTCCCTAGTCAACTCAAGCATACTCGATTTTAGAATTTATTTCATTGAATTCACTATTTCACCAATAACTCTTAAAGGGATAACTACATATGGCTTGATCCCTCTTTTAAGTATTAGTATATAGGTAGCATTCCCACACACGGGGTGTGAAGCACGTCTAGTGCATCTTACACACACTAACCCCTTTTTATTTATTCACCAAAGTTTCTTTAAATTGCATAAAATATACAAGAACATGAAGAATAAACTTTATAAGGAGATCTATTGATAGTGAGGACCTAAAAATTAGCACATAGGCTCACACTCAGCAAGCAAACAAAACCTAGAAAGCTTAAATCCTCAAGACAATAGTGCTAAAGAAATACATAGCACCAGATCCTAGGGTGTCCAATTCTAATGCTCCTAACTAATCAAAAAACAAAGTCTAAGATCTTGTTTGTGATAGTGTCCCAATCCTGCACATAAATTTCCATACCCTATCTCAATTAGAACAGTCCATAATAAGCTACGTTTAATTTTCTCTCTTGCTACTATTTTAAAAAAAAGGTCTAATTGCAATCTAATTTAATAAATTAATAGGCTTTGATTAGGAATATTATTTACTAATTTATCCTACTTAGACTTATTTATTAAATGGGAATAAAACTCCATTATTCCCAAAAATAAAAAATCATTTGGTGAACCTCACTTACTTTGAATTTTACATAAAAACCCTAGGGTAAATTCCTAACTAATTTTTCCCATTATTTTTTGAATATTTTCTAAAATATTAAAATGAAAACTTCCTCTCAAATTTTAAAAATTTCTAGTAAATTTTAAAATAAATCTATTTCAAACCCTAGTTGTAAAAACTCAATCCCAATAATTTTCCAACATTAATCCAATAATTACTTGATTTTTTGTTTGCACATATAAATCAGAATTCTATCTCAAAATTTAAATTTTTTTAGTAAATTTTAAAATAAATTTATTTCAAACCCTAGTTTCATCAACTAGCTTCCAGTAATTTTACAATCATCCATAGTTACTTCCACTTCACAAAGTTATAGGGGGACCCCATAGTTGTATTCCACTATAGATATTTTAGAACATTTACAACATATACAGCTTTTAGATCCATAGTCTCAGCATTTCCATCATGTTTCATTATCATGCATGATCCTTCTTCTTGATACAGGACAACATGATAGGGAGTTTCCCATGAGACTCATCAGTTAGTGTCATCTCTTACTAGTTTTTATTGTACATAATCTCTTCTTATTGATTGTATATAGTTTGAATATTCCAAAAATAAAAAAACAATATAACATTTCAAAAATCCAAAAACATTCAAATATAACAAAACACCAAGAAAATATTTTGATTGTATACATCATCCATGTTTTACATTACTAATATCATGCTAGGACTTACATTTTTTATTTCATGTTATTTTATGTTGATTAATCTATATTACCATGATTTAATTGATCTTATTTGAGTGTGTGCAGTGATATCTAGCTACTTGGTTGCTTCACTCTACCCTTTGAGGTGGCATCCTAATTATGCATTCAAGACACATTTCAATATACATAACCATTAGGGTAATCTTCTACATAAATACACCATCTAGATTATGTCATTCCTATACTACACACTCCAAGTTATCATTCTGATGTACATTACTTACTAGATTACATAGATTACCATATCAACATTTCACTAGTATCTATCACTTGTATATCTCCTAGCATATACATAGTCTTGTACTAAACATGTCTTTCATACATTCACTTTTGATTTGATTAGTTAGATGTGATTCTATCTTTCTAGTTATTACATGCTTTCTCTTTTTGCTTAGTGTAGCTTGAATTATATTTTTAGTTCTTGCTTGTCTCTAGTATGTGCCTGAGGACATTTTCCAATGTCTTTTACTTCTATTCATGTGTGTGCCTTAGGAAAGTTTCTAATTTTATTTTATTTTACTCTTTTATGTGCTTGTGGCCCTTGTACCAACATTATTTGTTTCAATTGTATTTGTATGTGGCATTTGAACATGTCTTGTATGTTTACTCTCTAGTTTGAGTGACATGTGCCCTTGTACCTTATTTTTGTGGCCCCTTGGACACCCTTGTATGTTTATTACTTATTTATTTATGTTCTTGTTACTTGATTTATTATCAATTGTTACAATTCCATGATCCATATCATGCATTTTCCTATTATCTTGGATGCCATGATGGATATCATGCTCCATCCCTATAACTAAAAACTAAAATTTGTAATTTCAATTCAATTTAAGAGCATTTCACATGATATTACATTGTTACATCTATCTGGGCATACCCTTGTTGATATAACAATCTCTCAAATCAAACCATGCTATATATAGAGATATCTTATTGATTATAATTGCTATATCATGTATATTTCTAGCTTAACACACTTTTAGGGCTTCTTCTTCTGAGGGAAGTCATTGTAGGGCACCTATTCCTACCCTTAGAAGAGGGGGTAACAAATAGGGATTTTTTTATTTACATCAAAGCTCCTATCAGTCAAAAATTCTAGTTTTATAAAAACTAGAATAGCAACCAGTCATTAAACCACTCAAAATAGACTAAGTAAATAGTCAAGATTTTAGATCAGTAATCAGTTTCAACCCAAGATAATAGTGTTGAGGCTAAACTATAGCACCAGACATCAGGGTGTCCATTTTTGGTGCTCTTGTCTAAAAAATATAAAAACCAAGTTTTCTATAAGTAGGCAAAAAGATAGGCTTAGCTACACTTTTGCACAATCAAAACAATTTAGATCAGCATTTTTTAGTATAATTTTCTCAAAGAATCCAAACATAGGGGGCATCATGCATGAAATCATTGGTCTTCACTTCCAATTTTAGATGCAGTAGTTCATATAACTTTTAGATAAAAATCCATGTTTCAAACACTAGTGATTATGGGTAGATTTCACAACATTTTTGCTTCTTTTCTTTCAGTTTTTAGCATTACTCAAGCATGCTTAGTAGTTATGTGCCTTATTCTATCTATAGGTGGTTGGCATCATTTTAGAGTGGATTTTATACAAGCCTAACCTCCACATTCCTAAGTTCCTGAGTGGATTCCACATAAGCCAAATTTTTAGTTTTATAGTGGCTTTCATACAAGCCTAATCTCCATCTTTTCTGAGTTGGCCAACATTGGCCTAGCTTCCAACATATATTCAGCTATCCACACCATATTGTCAAATTTATAGAACATTCATTATCTTCAAGATCCATCTCATACAACATACTTATTCATAATGATATGAGTTTAAAGCTTCACTTCATGGGGAAATGATGGAGCCAAAAGGGTATCCTTTACATTCTTGAGCCACCTATTTAGAGGGATTAGACACATAATCCAGACATTGATTATCATACACATTATCATATATCTTCACTTACTAGGTGATGATGGAGTCAAAGGGCCAACCTTTACATTATTGAGCTACTTTCTAGGGAATTGAGAAATCATCTCCATTTTTTATATCAATTTTGGTACAACATCATCCATCACATCCAGCATTACTCAACCTTAGTCAATATTAGAATAGGTCTTGTATTGGTTCACATACCTAGTGAGTTATATTTTTTCCTTTCTCTTCCTCTCTCTTACTCAACTTTGTGTGTTCTTGTTTTATATTGCATATAATAATAACTAATCTACTCTTTGTTTCACTTTCATAGATTCACACTTACATAATGTGCTCTCTATGCACTATCCAACATTACTCAACAACACACAAGCTTCATGGGCTTCACCTTTATAGGTAAGTTTAGGTACAATTTATATTATCCTTTATCCTAGTATTTTGATTTATTGCGTCACTATAATAAAGGGGAGGAAATTTAGTCATATAAAATGCAAAAAATGGTAACTTGAGCATGGATAATGACACCCAATCCTTAGGTCCTTTTTGCTTGCTATCATGGCCCTTTTAGGTTTACTTTCATTGATTCTTAATCATATGTGGCCTTTCAGACTTGACCCTAGCTAAACTGAGACCCTCTCTTCATGACTAATACATCCCTAGGTCCATCTACTCAAGACAATAGCACCAAATTTGGACAATAGCACTAGACCCTAGGGTGTCCCCTTTTTAGTGCTCGTATCCAGTCACATTTTGAGCCTAGGTTACCATTTTTTCATGACTATTCTTATTCATTATGTCAGCCTAGTCTGGTTTCATCTAACCCATGACCAATAAATTAATATATAATCTTATTCAAATATCATTTGAAAAGGGTTGGAAAATATCATTCAATCAAGCAAGACTACAAGTAAGACCACTTAATCAATTTTCCCTATTCTCTACATATAGCTAGCCCATACACTTTCAAGTTAATTCAAGTCCTTACACAAGTACCTAGTCATCTTAAGCATAATTAGTTTTAGCATTTCTTGTATTTTATTCACTATTTCACCAAGCACTCTTAAAGGTAGAACTACATATAGATTGATCCCACTTCAGAGTATTGGTATGTAGGTAACATGCCTACACATGAGGTGTGAAGCATGTCTAGTGCATCTTACACACACTAACCCCTTTTTCCTTATTCGCCAAAGTTTCTTTAAAATGTATAGAATTTACAATCACATGAAGAATAAAATCTATAGGGCGATTTGTTAACATCAAGGACCTAGAAATTGGTACAAAGGCTCACACTAAGTAGGTGAACAAATCCCGAAAATCTTAAATCCTTAGGATAATAGTGCTAGAGAAGGATTATATCATCAAAAACCAAGGTGGATAGTTCTAACACTCCTATCTAATAAAAAAATAAAGTACAAGATCCTATTTATAATATTTTCCCAGTCCTACACATAAATTTTTATACCTTATCACAGTCAAAACAATCCAAAATAAACTAATTTTAATTTTCTCTCTCTTGCTACTATTTTTTAAAAATGTCTAGTTATAATCTAATTTTAAAAATTAGTAGCTTTAATTAGGAATATTATTTACTAATTTAACCTAATCAGATTTGTTTATTAAATAGGAATGAAACTCCATTATTCCCAAAAATAATAAATCAACTTACAAGCTCATTCAAATCCTTACACCAACCCCTAATCACCTCAAGCATATCCAGTTTTAGCATTTCTTGCATTCTCATATCACAATTACACTAATCACTTTCAAAGGAAGAACTCATATGGCTTGGTCCCTCTTTAATGTATTAGTATGTAGATAGTGTGCCCACACATGGGGTGTGAAGCACGTATAGTGCATCTTACACACACTAACCCCCCTCTTTTCTCAAAGTCCTATTCAAGCTTATTAGAGACCTAATATTTAAGATAAATCAGATTTACAAGGAGCTATATTAAGATTGAAGCTTTGAAATTTCACATGTAGGGTCGTATAGGAGTGGCAAACAGAACCCAAAAAACTTAGACCTTTGTGACTAGTTTGGACAATAGTGGTAGGAACATCACTATAGCACCAAAACCTAATGTGTCCTTTTTTTAGTGCTCCTATCCTTTCATCGAATGAAATATAGATTTAGTTTACTTATACCCTCCCAATCCTACATAGTCAATATCAGCTTTCATCCTAGTTAAATCATCATAGTTCTAAGCTAAGTTATATTTCTCTATATTTACTTGTTATTTTTAGAAAGTCTAAACAATAATCAAAATTTAAAAATTAGTAGGTTAATTATGGCATAATTATTGACTAATATGCTTTACTCAAAATTTTAACTAAATAGGAATAAAACCCCCAATTATTCCCAAAAATGTTAAATCATTTGGTGAACCCGACTTACTTTTTTTGCACATAAACACCCTAAAAACTCTAGGGTAAATTTTCCTATTAATTTTTCATATATTATTCTAATTTTTTACATGAATAATAAAATTAGAAATTATCATTAAATTTTAAAATTTCATAGTAATTTTAAAATAATTTTTCTTTCAAACCCTAGTTGACCATACTAGGTCCTAGTAATTTTCCAATCATTTTTTAAATTTTTTACTAGCATATTTAAATCAGAAAATCCATGCAAAATTCAAAATTTTGTAGTAATTTGTTAAAATATCTATTTTTTTCCAAACCCTAGTTGCATTTACTAGGTCCTATTAAACTACTAATTTTCCAATAAATTTTTGATTTTTTACTTGCATATCTAACATAGAAATCCACTTTTAATTTCAAATTTTCATAATAATTTATCAAAATTATCATCTTTCAAACCCCAGATGCATACACCAACTCCTATTACTTATGATATATTACCTTACATTCTAAAAATTCATATTTTAATAATGGGTTTCACTTATTTACAATTATTTCTTGCATTTCTTGTACAAAATAAGGAAACCATCATTGGTCTTATCATGTACATGAATGCTAAAGTATATCATATGTTAATATGAAGCTTTATTCTTTATATTTCATGCTTATGTTTCATAATATGGGATGATGTTATGAAATTTATTATTAAACATGCTAAGATATCTTTTGTATCACCTCCCTAAGAGCCTCTATCCCATGTCAAGTCATGTTGCATTATCTATTTTGCTCTTCCCCAGGTCACTACCCATCATCAAAGAGCCCACTTGATAGCCTTTGTACCTAAAAAACCTTAACTTATCAATTATCTTTACTCTCCTCTCATAGATATTGCTAGCCCTATACATATAGTAGATAATGTAGTTAGAGTTATTACTCGATGTACCACCATGCTTCCTCCACCTAGTCAAGAGCCTTGCCACCCTCCTATTCCTTCTTGTCCCAAGCCCAATCCACCTACATAATAAAATCCACATAAATAATATGATATTTTTGATCAATTGAAAAACACTCCAGCTAAGATTTACATGTAATGACTTCTTCAAAAAGCTAATGTATTCAAGGACATTCTTTATCAAGCACTCACTTAGACTTATATGTCCATTGATTCAGAGCCTTCTTATTTTGCATCAATGGTTAACACACTTAAAACTATACAAGATTCAATTACTTTTGATATTAATGACATGCCATCTTAGATAGTTATTGATCAAAATTTACCACTATTCATACAAAATCAAGTCAAAACTAACATAATTAAGAGAGTTCTAGTTGATAGTGTTTCTAGACTTAATTTATGTAATATTACATTCTTATATACCATGGGCATACATATGGTATTCATGCACAAATAATATAAAAACATTAGAGGGTTTGATGATATACCATGATAGACATTGGGTACCATTGCTTTGGATATCATAGTAGGACCCAAAACCCTCTCTACGTAGTTCTAGGTCATTCCAGGTCCTCTTTATTATAATATTTTACTTAGACAACCATAAATACACACTATAGGGTCAGTCCATTCTACTCTTAATTTTTATGTTAAGTTTTTCCATGAATAATACCTTTACACATGTCCATCAGATAACTAGTCATTGAAATATTCTTGAACTACAGAGTCATCTTTGACTATTTTGCTAGATTAGACACCTCATATCATAGTTCATCCACCACCTCATTGCATTTATCTTGATTAGATATATACATATGATTTTAGAGAGACTAACACTTCTTAAACTCCTCAACTTACAATTATATCCTCATCTCTAGTATTTAGCTAGTCACATCAACTTTAACCATTCTAGCTACTCCATCAGTCATGATTCCTACACCTATTACAATTATACATTCACTGATAATAGTTTTAGTAGTACCAATTGAATCTAAAGATACATTTACTTCATCAATTATAGACACACTAATAACACCATTATCTACTACTACTATAGTTTATGAGACTCTCATATCATAGTTACCCCTTATGGTAAATTCTGAGTTACCATATGTACATGATGTTGATATAGATTCTTAGGCTTCTTTAGATGATGATACGACACCCACACTCATATATGAATATTTATGTGGGTTTACCTTTACACCAATAGGTCTAAGAGAGTACTGAGATGACTCTAGAGATATCATTACACATATTACATCACTTTTAGCATCTTACACTACACTCATAAGATATACTCCACATTTATGGCCATAGATAGATCACTTGCCACATACCATTCATATGGTTACCTCTATGGATATAGACCTAGTCATTTAGATTTAGGTAGGCAACACATAACATCAACCACAAATTATGTTACAAATTTTAATTGATCATGTATTAATCACCTTACCTATAGTGCGACAAAGATCTATTATCAAATTATCATAGTAGGATGGTCACCCATTTTATATTTTTCATAAGATCATAGGCCATGATATAAAATCATATATAGCTCTACAGAAGATATTAGATAAACTCTAAGCTCATGGTATTATTCAAATTATAGCATCACTAGCACCATCTTCTTCACTTCCACCAAAATAATCTACTACCATAACTAAACAACCCAGAGAAGAATCAAGATCTGTACCACCAATGCAACCTTTAGTTTGCCTTCGATAGGATGACACCATATACACAACTTTTATAGAATATGATGATTATATTGAAGCATTTGATTATGGTTATGATCCCTTCCTCCCTATTCATCTCCATCCAACTCCATCCTTGGACCCTTTACCCCCTCTATCCTAGCATTTTATTCATATGCTTGTATATAATCTCATTATGATTACTTGTACATAGTTTTCTCAATATCACCTATACATAATTTCTTATGCATGATTGTACATATTTATTTTTCAATGTTTATTACATAGGATTCTTATGATTGATTATACATATCTCAAGAAACATTCAAAAATCCAAAAACAATACAAAATTTCAAAATACAAAAACATTCAAATAAATCAAAAACACCAAAAACATTTTGATTGTATGGATTATCCATGCTTTACATTTATACTATCATGTTAGACTTACATTTGATATTCTATGCTATTGTTTTTCAATTTATCTACATTACCCTGCTTCACTTGATCTTCTTTGAGTGTGTGTAGTGGCATCCAACTCTTTGATTGATTCGCTCTACCCATTGATGGGGTATCCTAGTTCTACATTGAGACATACATTGATATACACACCCACTGGGTGAATATTCTATATGAATACACCATCCAGGTTATGTCATTCATACACCACACACTCTAGTTATCATTTTGATGTACATTGCTTACTATCTTATTAATATTACTCTATCGACACTCACTAGTATATTGTACTTATGTATATCTTAGCATATACCTAGTCTTTTACTAACATGTCTTGCATACCTTCACATTCTTGCTTTGATTAGTTAGATCATGAATTTATTTCTAGTTCTTACATGTTTTATTTTCTTGTTTAGCATTAGCTTGATGTGATTGCATTTTCTTATTCTTATTTATCTCTTATATGTACCTTAGGATATTTTCTAATGTATTTTGCTTCCATTCATGTCTGTGCCTTTAGACATTTTCATTTGTGCCTTGTTTGTACTCTTCTTTGTACTTATTTAAATTATATGTGTATAGGGAATTTGAACATGCATTTTATACTTGATTTATAGATTGAGTGACATGTGCCCATGTCCCTTGTTTGCTTGGCCTCTTGGCCATATTTTAAATGCTTCTTGCCTTGTGTGCTTATTGTTTGATTGATTTCTAATTGTTTGCAATTCCATGATCCACATCATGCATTTACATTGATTTCTTGGATGTCATGATGGACATCATGCTCCATCCCTCCAATTAACAACTAAAAACTAACTAGACTTCTCATTCTAGTTCCAGTTTAGTACATTACATTACATTTTTATATCTATCTAGGCATAACCATGTTGATATAACAATCTCTCAATACAAACCATGCTATATCTTGAGATATCTTGTCAATTTTAATTGTTATATCATGTATATTTGAAACATAACACGCTTGTAGGGATCTTTCTTCTAAGGGTAGTCATTTTAGGGTCTTAATTCCTAACCTTAGAAAGGGGGAAACAAATAAGGGTTTTTTCATAGATATTATAACTCCTTACAGTCAAAATCCAACTTCTAGAATCGCTCAAAACAACAACTAGAGGTCAAACTAAGTGGAATAGATCAAAAAAATTGTGATTATTCCAGCATAGTTTTTAGTTTTAGCAAAGGAGAACAACATTGAACATAAACAACAATGTTAGACACTTGGTGTATCTTATTTTTGATGCTCCTATCCAAAGACTATAAAAATAGATTTTTTAGAAGCAAGTAGAAAAGTAGGTTCATCTATAGTTTTGCACATTCAACTAGTTCAAAATCAATAGTTTTTATTACACTTTTGCTCAGAGAATATAGATATAGTGGGCATCATGCAAAAAATGATAGCTCTCATTTCTAATTTTAGATATGATAGATGGTATGACTTCCAAATTAGAATCCATGTTTTAGACACCAATGATTGGGGGTAATGTGTGTGGCATATTTATTTCTTTTCTTTTTGAGTTTAGCATTACCTAAGCATTCTTAGTAGTTGCATGCCTTATTTCATTTGTAGGTGGTGGGCATCATTTCAAAGTGGCTTTCATATAAGCCTAATCTCCATATTTCCTAAGTTCTCAAGTTCTTGAGTAGCTTCTATATAAGCCTAGTTTCTAGCTTTAGAGTGGCTTTCATATAAGCCTAGTCTCCATCTTTTGGAGTGGCCAAGAGTGGCCTAGTTTACAACATACATTCAGATATCCACACAAACATTATCAGATTATAGAGCATTCATGGGATTTAGGAGCCATCTTATTCAACACACATTTCATACTGGTATTAGTTTATAGCTTCACTTCATGGGTTAATTATGGAGCCAAAGAACTAGCTAGCCTTTGTATTCTTGATCCACCTATTTAGAGGGATTAGACACATAGTCTAGACATTGATTAGCACATGCATGATCATATAGATTCACTTAGTAGGTGATGATGGAGCTAAATGGATAGCCTTTGTATTCTTGATCCAATCTCAAGGAATTAATCACTTAGCTCTATTCATGATATTAATCTTGGTACAAAACCTTCTATCATTACTCAACATAATCCAACATCACTCAACATCATAATAGGTTTTGTATTAGTTCTCATACCTAGTGTAATAGGTTTTGTATTAGTTATCATACCTAGTGAAGTGTATTCATTCCTCTCTCTCTCTCTCTCTCTCTCTCTCTCTCTCTCTCTCTCTCTCTCTCTCTCTCTCTCTCTCTCTCTCTCTCTCTCTCTCTCTCTCCTAGGTTTGTATATTCTTATTTTAGATATAGTGTATCTAGTAAGAATTTATCTACTCTTTCTTTTCTTATAGATTCATACTTCAGAGTGTGCTCTCTCTATGCACACCCATCCTCACAACAAATTCATGAGTTTCACCCTTATAGATAAGTTTAGGTATGCTTTTTATTTTTATTTTATCCTAGTATTTCAATTTAATAAAACACTAGAATAAAGGGAGGGCAAATGTAGTCATATAAAATGCAAAAATTGGTAACTTGATTGTGGCTAATGACACCCAACCCATAGTTCCCTCTTGTTTAATCTCATGACCCTTTTAGGCACCTTTTCACTTATTCTCAATTATTTGTGGGTTTTTAAGACTTCATTTTAGCTTAGTTAGGACCCTATTTATATGTTTATTCCATCCCCCCAAGTCTTGCACCTTCAGGACAATAGTGCCCAACTTGGATTATGGCATTATAACCTAGGGTGTCCCCTTTTTAGCACTCTTTTCAAATCACATTTTCATCCTAGATTACCATTTTCACCTAATTCTTCATCTTTATTATGTCATCCTAACATGATTACATTTAACCCATGACCAATAGATCCCTATATAAGTCCATTCAAAGATCATTTAGAAAGGGTTGGAAAATATCACTAAGCAAGCAACAATACATGCAAGACTATTCAAGAAACCTTCCTTATTCTCTACATACAACCAACCAATATACTTAAAAGCTCATTAAAATCCTTACATCATCCCCTAGCCACCTTAAGCATATCCAATTTTAGAATTTCTTGTATTCTCATATCATAATTGCATTAAGCACTTTCAAAGGGAGAACTACATATGGATTGATCTCTCTTTAGAGTATTGGTATGTAGGTAGCATGCCCACACATGGGGTGTGAAGCACATCTAGTGCATATTACACACACTAACCCCCCTCTTTTCTCAAAGTCATATTAAAACTTATTAGAGACTTGGGACCAAAGATAAATCATCTTTATAAGAAGCTAGATTAAGAGTTAAGCTTTGAAATTTCACAAGTAGGGTCATACAGGAGTGGTGGATATAGCCCATAAATATTAGACCTCTATGACTAGTATAGATAATAGTGGTAGGAATAAGACTATATTACTAGACCCTAAAGTGTCTTATTTTTGGTGCTATTATCCTTTCACCTAATGAAATCTAGATCTAGGTTCCTAATATTATCCCAGTCCGACACATTCAATATCAGCTCTTGTCTCAATCAGATCAGCACTATTCTAAGCTAAGTTATATTTCTCTTTATTTACTTGATATTTTTAGAAAGTATAAAAAAAAATTAGAATTAATAAATCAATAGGTTAATTATGGCATAGATATTGATTTATTTACTTTACTCAGACTTTTAACTAAATAAGAATAAAACCCCAATTATTCCCAAAAAGGTTAAATCATTAATCATCCATGCCTCATTAGCATCACTAGTGGATTCATTAGAATATGTTGGAGTAATAAGCTTCTTTGTCTCCTTAATAAAGGGTTTTACAACCTCCTTCCATAGTGGATGCTCATTAGGAAGCCTTTCTTCCTACCCTCCCTCTTAAAATTTTTCCATATCATTCAATATTTAACCTAAACCTTCCATTTGTCTTTGAATGTCATGTAACACACTAAAAATGTCATGGAAAATAACATTTTGTTCTTTAAGAACTTATTTTTTATGATTATCATGATTTTCAACATGGTTTCCACTATGTTCCACCTCTATGTTAGCATGCTCTAGTTTTAACTATCCTAACATATTAGTAATGCATTATTAAATCAAAATTTCACATTTTTTTATTTTTAATTTTAGCCTAACTTGGCTTTGATACCAACTGTCATAACCTCAAATTTAAAAAAATAAAACTTAGAAAATTAATGATTATGCCCATAATAGAAAAATTTGCCAATAGAATTATATTTCAAGATCTAAACAAATATATTTTATGAAACATAATCAAACATGATTATCGATACAACATAAACAACATCATTTAAGAAACAAAATTCCTTATATGAGATCATCTTTTATTTAATTTTTGAACTCCATATAAGTGAAAAGATTTGAAAACACTAATGGATCCACCTACATTTCTGAATTTTTACCCAAATTACATAGTTAATGTGTATAGCATATTATAACCCTTAACATTTATATTAATTCTCTATGGTTGATTCATTAGTTATGGGAAAGACTAATTTATTTACCCAATCCTGATAACCATTTAAAATTGAGTCACAAGTCTCATACCAAATAGGATCCTTGAGACTTACATTTAGACATGCATCTGACTATTAACTTACATAATAGATCTACAAATCTAAGATAAGATTATGAACTCAATATAAGATAAATATGAGAGGAACCTATCGATATTTGTGTCCAATACCACTTAGATGGTTTCCAATCATACATCTCATATAATATGCCCCTACATAACCATTAAATGATAATATCACTACCAAACACCTTTATGTTTATCTAATAAATCATCAATGATTAAATCACCTATATATAAACAATCATACCTGATCCTAATACCTTGCACCATGAAATTTTCTCACATCATGATTGCTAATACCTGAAGAGAAAATAATAGAATCTAATAATAGTTTGGGATCCTCATTTGCATCAATATCTTAAGTAATTTATTTTTATTCAATGTATTTACACAATTTCTCATCCAATTATAAATATAACACATATGTAATCATACGCATATCTACACACATACATGCATGTGCACACACATGCATGTGTGTGTGTGTGTGTGTGTGTGTGTGTGTGTGTGTGTGTAGATCTATAAATGTGTATGGTTATACATTTGTTATATTAATAATTGAATGAAGAATTTTGTAAATGCATTGAATAAAAATAAATTACTTAAGATATTGATGTAAATGAGGATCCCAAACTATTACACACACACACACCCATAAGTAAACATATACTAAGAGTGTAATTATGTTTCATAAATGAGTCCACAATATTAATGGAAAAATTGATTTAATCCAAACATCCTTAAATTTATAAATAAATATAAATATAAAGCATTCATGATGAACCGATTTCATACGATAAATTTATAAAATGATGTGAGTCCTAATCAAATTCATCTATTAGGGACTACACTTTTTTTTAACATGAGATTTAAATCAATGCCTCACAATGGCTCATATATGATTCATACTGCATATTAATACTATATTTTATGGATACCACTTTCGCATCATATTCTTAATTAAACAATTGAATTTATAAGTAGAGTGAACTTTACATTTGGTATGCCTATAACCATGTATACAAAATAATGTAAACCAACTCAATTAAACATACCATATGGTAATTGGAAACTACATTTACAAATTGAATATCACCCTTACAAATAATCTCATAAAAGGTAATATTTGATTTGGATTACATCATTCATATAAATTGGTTATTTTATTCATTCAAAGTCTGATTCAAAATTTAAACTTCTATGATGTTTCATTCTAAACTAAATTAAATATTAAACAACATTGAATTTTATACAAATAGTATATAATTATGATATACTTGAATTCAATTATTCCTTAAATATGAATTTTTCTTAAAATCTATAGTATATTAATCACTATCATCTAACAATAATTAAATTTAGCTAAATTATATTCTAAATTAATTCATAAAAAATGAGAACTGATAACATATTTATGCTCAAAACATGGATTAACATTTGATAAAAGTCACAATTGCATGCTTAACAAAGGATTCCACCATTACAAACACAAGGAAAAATCACCCAATAATATTAAATAAATCATACCCATTTAATCAGTGAGACCTTGAGTTCCATCGACTACACTTATACTCAAAGATCTATGTTATGGATTAGCTCAAATCCTACTATAAGTCAATTAAGAATTCTCAATAACACAAAATTTATGCTTAGGTTGACATAATAAATTTTATATCTAGATAAAATTACATTTAGCTACACACTATCCTATAAAATGCTATCATCACCAATCTTGATAACAAGAAAAAAATAAGAAGAGTGCATGCATCTCAGGTCTAAACCACAAAATTCATTTTTAGACCAGACACTCATATACAAACCTGTAACTAATGGTTTCCAAATTTAAATCTTGATTATATCTTAGATAAAATAATTTGATCCATATATAGTATCCTTCATTAAGTTAAATGAATATAATATTCAAACTTGTTTTCACTTAAAACAATCAATAAAATGTTCTTAAAATCTATCATATATAATGATAACAACATATATACAATTCAAGTTCCCTATTACACAATACATTTTTTTATATCAATGTTGAATTATAGGGCCAAGTGGATACTTGATAACCCAATGCATACAAATAGAACCATATATCATATTTTTTGAATCCACAAGGATAACAAATTTATTTTATTACAACATCAAATTAGTATTTTTCTAGGCAATCATGAAGTAGCTCACCTGAGCAAAAAATCCAACATAGTAAAATCCATAATAGAAGAGCCCTTAAAAGAAAAAACTAACAGGCTACGTAAGATAAACCTAACCATAGATATGTTTCCCTATCCACCCCAACCATCGATTGGATATAAAAGCAGGAACCTAGTCATAAAGATAAAGAACCCAACTAAACCATGAAAATGATGCAGTAATGACCAATTACTCAAAGGGTTTTAAAACACAACAACCTCAATCAAGTTTAAGTATTAAACCAAGGTTTTATGGAAATAATGGTCATAATAAGAAAACTCATAAAATTAATTACCCAAAACTAGGGTTAAAACCAAAATGAGTAAACACATAAAATCATGATTTTTTAAAAACAATCGAGCAACTCACCAATCCCATTGCACCTTTTTAGTTAAAATGAATTCACACACCCAATAAAATATTTCAAATTTAAAAAAATCCAAATTTTTACACCTACTTACTAAATGATGTAATATAATACCAAAAAAGGGTTCACCCTACATGTTTTCTTTCATCTTTATTCTCCACCCTCTTCTTTTTTTACCACAAACTTTTATTCATTCTTTATAGTGACATTTCCATTTGGAAGGAACCATGATTTGTACCAAGTGGAACTCCCATTCCAACTCTTCAAATATCGATGCACAACACAACATTAACACTCCACTTTACTATTATAGAGTTCCAATTTGAATACCCTTACCTCTTCATGCATGCTTCTAATTTACATGCAATGCATCAAAATATTTTCAAAATAAAATGAAACCCTAATCATCACTTCACCAAATTCAATTAACATAATCATGGTTGGGTAACTTGACTTAATAAAATATCTATTATATCAACCCAATTTTATGACTTGGGTTTGATATTAAAATCAACACTTTAATTACCATGCCCTCAACCTATGTCCTTTGAATTATGGTTTGAGATTTTTAAACATGACCTAATTAATTTAGGCCCTAGTCCCTTATGGACTTTAATGAACATAAACATACTCATTACTTCCATTTAGGAAATTGTTGATCAAATTTGACCTTAAGTCAAATTTGGTTCATGCCATATATTTTGAACTTTCATAGAGGTTTCTAGTGTTTTTCATGGTCTCTAGTGGTCCTAAATGGTTCTATATGGTCATGAGTGTCTTTGTTTAACATTATCCAAATTTTTGTCTTAGGTTCACTTGTTTAATGATATGGTTAAGTACATGGTCAAACATGGTCAAACATTTTAAAAGGTATATTATGGTATAAATTCATGTAAAAAGGTTATTTGTATGTCATTTATATCATATTATCATGCACTAGCCTTTGTTTGGCTTCTACTTGTAAAAAATGTCAATTTGGCCACTTTTTGAACCATGTAGAAGAGTTGGACATGCCACCTCAAAGATAAAACATTTAGTAAGGATTCAAAATTCCCATAGTGTCATTAAAAAATTCAAATAAGGATCAAGAATTGTTAGAGTCTAACATAAGTTGTAGTTTAACTCCTAATCTTGGCAAAAAGACACTTTTATGGCCTTACAACATCCATTTTTAGTTTAAAACGGTTTATAAGTTCCTTTGGGCTCCCCCTAACCATTTTCCATCTCTATACCAATTTCTAGTCTAATTTGATGCTCCAAAGACTTTTTCTCCTCCATCGTTGCCTTCACAAACTCAGGAAGGTAAATTTGGAATGAATGGTATGAATGTGTGTGTGTGTGTGTGTGTGTGTGTGTGTGTGTGTGTGTGTGTGTGTGTGTGTGTGTGTGTGTGTGTGTGTGTGTGTGCGTGTGTGTGTGTGTGTGTGTGTGTGAGAGAGAGAGAGAGAGAGAGAGAGATAGAGAGAGAGAGAGAGAGAGAGAGAGAGAGAGAGATTAAATTTTTGAAATTTTTAGGGGTTAGATTAATATTTAAATAACTATTATTATTTTCATAATGGTGGCCTCTTATTTATGAACAATTGCTACCATTAATAGCAGGTCACTATGACATATGCATTCGAGAGGGGTCTGTTCTTACACCTATTTATCCAAATCATAAATCTATAGAGAGTAATGATTTTGAGGGTGATTTTTAAAGGTATTTTATATTCATTTCATGGTGGTTTAACTATCTAATTCATCTCTATGAGGTGATTTGACTTGAAGGAAGAAGGTCTTAGTGTATAGATTATTTTAGTGGATTCTGCAAAAAGTCTTTGTTTTATATTTATGATGGTCATCTTAAGAGGATTATAGTGCTTTAATTTTTATATAAGTTCTCTCAATTTCATGTAACCCATGTTTTTTTATCTCAATATGTGTCTCTTTGTCTATTGCTTTCAATTTTACTTGCTTTGGAGACCTAGTCTATGTGTGAACAGTATAATGGAGGTTTGAGGTTCCAATTTGGATAAGAAGCTAGTAATATATCATGTTTTAAGGTTTTGAGATGATATTATGTTCCTATAATTTTATAAATATCAATATAAGAGCCATAAACACACATTCTAATGATATTTCACATTTTTTTCCTTCAATGGCATGTTGTACGGACTTAGGAACAGTTTGAAGTGACCAAACTAACTAGATTCTCTATTATCAACACTAAGAACATATTAACTACCCACAGGTCCATACATACTAGTTTAATTTGATTTAATATAGTTTAATATTTGTTCATAATCTTTATGATGCATTTAAAATATCATATGAAGGTATAATGGTTTGACAAGTTAGAGAAATTTAGGAATTCAAGAAATGGATTTTTTATAGCCTAAGTAGTCCTAAATGGTTATCTATAGGCCCTAAGCCTATAGGTCTCTAATTGTTACTAAATTCAACTTAAACCCCACATTAGTATAGGATAAATCACATAAACTTAAATTGGATACAAGTAATTTCAATACACAAGCCTTGAAGAAACCACAAGGTTATTTACAAGTGAATATTGATAGTGAAATTAAGTTGACAAATTCATAAGAACACCTATGGTATCTTATATAGACTATGTATATATGGGAGAAAAGAATAGTTAGATTGAACATGTCTTGAGAGATAAAATATACATTTTTTATAGTGAATTTTAGTTCCCTTGTGTATATTATTAAATCATTGTGGCAAGAGAGAACTAGTTCCAAAAATCCAACACATTGTCACTACCTAGAAGACACCTACAAGTTACTCCAATTGTAGGTTGACTGTAGGTTTGAAAACATATTAGGGTTTTTAAGTAAGTGTTTGAAATGGTTTTGAAAATAATTTAGGCATCATATAAGTTCATGAACCAATGAAAGATAACTATTTGAAATGGTTTTGAAAATAATTTAGGCATCATATAAGTTCATGAACCAATGACATATAACTATGTGAGGAGTAAGGTCCAAATAATTAAACATCATAAACACAACCAAATTACCCTAGGAGCACTTACAACATTCTTATATGACTAAACTGGCCTCATACCTAAAAAAAGGAATAACGTATATATGAGAAAGGATATTTATTCCTAATTAAATATTTAGCCAAGTTAAAATACCATTAAAATATAGTGATGAGGTCCTACAACTTATAAAACCAAGTATATAGTTAGAGTACTCTAAATTTCATCTACAAGTTGTATGGATAGTGACCTAGTAGTTCAAACCTAAATAGAAGAGAATGCAAAGACATTAAGTGTTTGAAATGTTTTTTATTATAATTTGAGACATAAAGCAAGTTTAATAGTTATAATAATATAAATGGTATGAAGGTAAGGTTTAAGCTCTCCAATATACAATTAAATCCTAATAAACATCTACAAGCTGTAAAAGAGCATAGGCAAACCTTAAGCATAAAGAGAGAGAGGAGGTTATATGGAAGCTTGGATTTTTATACCTTAAATAGTATAAATGTCATGATTTCATAATTCATTTTGAAACTAAAGGAAATTTTTAACAAGATTGAGTAAACCAAGTTTCACTTCCCTACAAATAGTCAAGCATATGTTCCAAGTCTGTTTGCTCTAGGATTATTTTACTTGTTTTGCATAAAAGATATTAGAGGGTATAAGAATATGAAATATATTTTTTGAGTGTCCTCACATTGTTTTCATCAACTCAATGTGACCATTTAGGTTTGATAACAAGCTGATAGGATCAAAACGTAGTCAGGCCTAAAACCCTACAATCACACTAGCAGACAATCAAAGTCATGAAGGAAATTAATGATTTGAGGCTTCTAAAGGCATGATAATGGTTTAAAATTTGGTATATATAATTTTAATTAGTTTATAAATACTTAAATTATATCATTTAATCCACACCAATAGTGGACATATCCATTGTTTTGTCTGAGACTAGGCCCACTCTTTGGCAAAGGGTAGTCATGAAGCCTAAGAGATATTTTTGGACTCAAATCATGAATAAAAAATTATATATCTCATTAAGGGAAAATGAATGCATAAATAATAAAATAATATGTTTTCATACACTTCTTAGGTGGAAACACACTCAGATTTCCATCTAAGGCCCTTGAGGGATAGCAAAGGGAGATTAAACTATTGAACCCCAACATCCTAACCAATGTGCCCTGAGCATAAAAAGGGGTAATGAATACTTATAGATAATTAAAATAATGGATATGGATATTTTATAATTTTATAATCCTCTTATATAATTGGGAAGTAGGCCTATCTTGGGCTTGAGAAACACTGAGCAAACCACTCAAAGAACAACTTCAAGTGCTCATAGCATTACTAAAACTTTTCATGGGAGTATAATAATTTTTTAATAGTTTAATGGGTCTAATAATAATGTTTTAAAAGTGTAATAAGGTCATTTAATTATATTTTATTTATGAACAATTGTTAAGACCCCAAATAGGATTAAAACCTCTCTTAAACATTGATAGTGACCAGTCCTAAGAAAATGATCTCAAAAACATATATATTGACCTATTTTTTTCCTATAAATTCTTTTATTTTTTTTAATACTCAAATGAGGTTTCCCCCAGGAACTTTTATGTTGATGTCACTTGTATAGATTGGTATAAATGCCCTATTTTTACATGGTTTTAGTGTTTTGTAGGTGCTATGAGAAGGGGAGATATTAAAAATCATGGAGTGAGGTCATTTTAGAATTTATATATCCATTAAATTACAAAAAAAAATCATTATAGTTTGTATATATGACCAAACTAGGCCCATTTTTCAAGGTAGTCTCAAACAGGCTCAATATGAGACTAGGTGGTAAGATCATTTCTTAGTTTGCATACTTCTATAGGGCACCATGACCTAAATTTTACACGGAGATAATTTTTTTAATATTTAAATTTAATAACACACTTTTTTTTATTTCACACATGTGGAAGAATTTTGGATTAAGAAAATAGGGTCCAAATCAAGGAGGCCTAATTGAGGACTAATTCAAGAGAGAAAGGTAGAAAAAATGGGTTTCTACTTGGAGTCTAATAATTAAATTTGGTATGTAAATTTAAGGCCATAAATTTTCCTATAATATTACTTTAGGTTTTAAATATAATATGTACAACTCCCATACAAATATATTGATAGGAAAAAAAGATATAAGGAAACTAGGCCTAGTGAAGGCTTAATAAAAAAATGAGTATTTGGGAGTTGTTACAAGAATAAAAATGGTTTGTTTCAGGATTTATAACATATTTTAAGACCATTCATATATTTTTTATGATCTTAATAAGGTGCACTTGAATGTTGGGCCACTTGGATCAAACTAGGTGTGGGAAATGAAGAGCTACACGACACTTATACACATAACTAATGGAGTGGTAGGTCAGAGAAGTTTCATAAGGAATGTCATATTTTAATTGAGTTATTTAAGATTATTTAAATTCTAATTCATGATTTATAAGTCCATTTTTTACTCCTTTCATGTAAAAAGGGGTAGATTCTAAGGAGCTAGTCAAGGTGTCAATCAAGTTTGTAACCCCCATGCCACTTGGAAGGTTGGAAATAATTAAGGAGTAAGACACAAGGAGTTTTAAGTATGTTTTAATATATAACAACTCCTATTATATTTTTAAATCTCATGGAAATTTTTCAATCCTCTCTCTCTCTCTCTCTCTCTCTCTCTCTCTCTCTCTCTCTCTCTCTCTCTCTCTCTCTCTCTCTCTCTCTCTCTCTCTCTCTCTCTCTCTCTCTCTCTCTCTCTCTCTCTCTCTCTCCATATTTTTCTATAAGAATAACAACTTTTGGCTAAGTTTTTAAGATCCACAATTGGTATGGTAAATCCCTACTAGTTTTAATACATATTTTACTTTGAATAAATATTTCCAATATAATTTTCAGTTCTTAACTTCTAGTCTAAGTGTGTGAAGTAGTGCATAGTGGAATGGCAAGTGATAATCATCTATCCTTGTGTTCTTTTTACTCTTTCATGTTTGGTGTAAGTAGTCTACTCTCTAATAGGTCACATGAAGTTTAGTTAGTTTATGTATTTGTCTTTAAGTGTAAGTAATAGCATTGGTCTCTACAATCAGACCTATTGTTCATTCACCTTGAGAAGTGTAATGCATATCACCTCCATGTTTGAAATACTTATGTTAAAGTAATCTAGGTTGTTGAAGCTAATATTATGAGTCATATTTCATAGTGAAAGTATATGGTAGTCTAATGGATATCAATCTAGTGTATAACCTCATTATAATAGTTTAATTTAAAGTTCCTTCTATCTCTTTTCATCTAAGCAAGAAAGTAGTATAGTTGATATGCTATCAAAGATAAATCTATGGAGATAACCCTTCAATCTAAAGGTTTACGTCTATTATAGGAAACCCACTAGCCCAGAGGTAATCCAATGTTTTACTCAATTTGGTAGAGAAGTTAACTACCTCTCCAAGGGTGAAAAATTTAATGACTATCAGAGATAAATTTAGGGAACTAGCCTTTCAATCCAAAGGTTTTACCATAACCTTTTATTCATTCTTGATAGTGATAGTTCCATTCAGCAAAACCATGAGTTCTACCCAGTATAAATCCCATTACAAATCCTAAAATATTCATGCACAACATAAAATTAATAGTCCACTTTAATATTACATAGTTCTAATTTGAAAACCCTTACCTCTTCATGCATGCTTCCATATTTCCATGCTTGCTACCATGCAATGCATATCTTTTCAAAATAAAATGAAACCCTAATCATCACTTCGTATAGGTCAATAAACATAATAATGTTTAGGTAACTTGAATTAACTAAATATCTATTCCATCGACCCAATTTTATGACTTGGGGTTTGATATTAAAACCAACACTTTAATTACCATGCGTGCAACCTAAGTCCTTTGATTTATGGTTCAAGATTTTAAAACATGACCTAATGAATTTAGGCCGTAGTCCCTTGTGTACTTTAATTACCATAAAAATATTCATTAGTTCCATTTAATAACTATATGAATAATGTAAATTATTTAGTCCTATAAAAGACTCTTTTAACATGTTATCATCCTTACCCATTCCTAGTATCCCATTATATTTTAGTACACAGACCTAAAATGGTCTTTAAACAAATATTTTAGAACTCATTAAAGGTGTCAAGACCTTTAACAACATTCAATTTTCACCCTAATTCTCATTGTATTATATTTTTAGAGTGCATATTTGATGTCAAATTAAACCACATTCACATTGTAATTTTTTATTGATTGTTTAGTTAACCATAAAAAGAACAAAAATATAATTATTGATAAATAAATATCTAGCCAACAACTAAACACAAAAATTCAAAACACAAGTTATGAAATGATAAAAAAGGGATAAACTCAAGTATTGGAAACTACTACATCACTTTTTTCATTTACCTATGTACTATACCTTTGCTTGAACACATGGGTTCCAAGTCCAAACTACACTTATCTATAACATACCTTCAATGAAGCCAACATAGGAATCAACAGTATCTTTTCATAATTAATAACATAATATAATATCATATACTCATATAAAATATTGCATGAATGATTATAGTTCAATTTAAACCAATAAATACTGCTCTACAAATCTCATAATGTTTACAATAAATGTCCACATAACATAAGAATATTAAAATAGTTTAAATAAATAGTCAAATTCCACTCCCTAGGTAGATGTGGTCATGACATGTATCAAATTGGATTTCATCACCAAGTTTTATCCAAATTCCATGCTTTGGTGGGTTATAAACATTCTTTGGTTTTTTTTAAATCTATAGACACTATTTATTATTTATGCAACACCTTCGTATTTTAAATTTGGAAAACTTAGACCTTGGTTTTTCCACATAGTTCTATACCTTTCATGCTTTTTAAAGTCTTTAATATACTCTCTTGTGACCCTTGGCTTATTTCTTAGTTTGAAAAATCTTATGTTGATGACCTAGGCATTTGATCTTTCCCATAATGCTTAAAACCTAATTATCTTCCACCTCTACAAGTTCTAATCCTTTACCTACTTTATTGCTCCCTAAACACTTATGTCCAACATAAACATTGCATCAATGCAAATGTCCTGTTTTGATGCAAGTGTCTAGTTCCCTAAATTCATATAATTTGAAAATGAAATGTATCCTAATATGAGCCCTTGGTGCTTTAATTCAATTTTTTCTCCAAGTATATTGGTATAAATAAAATATCAACCCTCATTCATTTCTCACCTAAAAAAAACCTAAAGATTCTAAGGCAACATATCAAAAGCATTTAATTGGTTAAAGCTTCCATATTTAATCTTTTTTACATATCAATCATAGGGATAACACATACATAGGTCTAAATACTAAAGGATCATCCAAAGAGATATATTTTCCAGGTTACAAGCTAGGTGACTATTGCACCTACTTATCACACATTACATGATTCACACACAAGCCAACACATAGGAGAGAAATATATAAGTTTGAGGAACTTTTTAGAGTATTGGATATGTAGGTATCACACATTGATAGATGAGTCTTTGGGGTAGATTGATACCATGTTTATACTAACCCATTTTTCCTATATCCATTATGAAGAAGAATCTTTAGGGTTTTTCTATTTGATAAGGAGTGATAAAGATATGAATGCACCAGAGTGAAGGTGATTAAAAACCTAGAAACATCTAGATGGTCACATCATATTATAATAGGTATTTAAATCTAACCTAGACACTAGCATTGATGCAACCATCTAAGGCTAATATAAATGTTTGAGGTAATAGAGGCTCTAAATCCAAAACTTGGTGAGTTTTCTAGAATATTCTCATAGTGTGTTTCCTACCTATTCCAAATGTAGATTTATATTTTCATTTGAAACAGCTAGGTATCCTATTTATTTATCATTTCCATATCCAACATAGTTGTACTTTCCATTTTTATCATGTCTTAGCATAATAAATTTAGTATATGTTCTATCTCAATTTTGTTATTAACTGGCCTACTATAGATCTATCTATCTATAACCTTTTTGACTATTAATTTCATATTCTTAACCTTAGATACCCTAATATATATTTTTAGGGTTAAACATTTAGTGAACCTGATTCATATGAATGAAAAGATTTCTTCTTCTTAGGGTTTCCAAGAAACTAGGGTTTTAAATTGATAAAAATTTCCATTTCCTACTTATATTATTATACATGCAACCTTAATTTAACCCTATATTAGGAAGTCTACCTATTGAACACATTGAGATTTCCCTTCACTACCTAAGATGTTTAAATCCAATGAAATACCTAATCCTATAAGTCATGATAATACCAATGTTGATAATGAAAAACACACTTATGGGGTTATCATAGAAGAATACTCTAATAATGAAAACCATGAGTCTAACAAGACCAATAAACATGAGCAAATATATCATGAGAAAGTGTAAGACATTATCTTATTTCATGAGTGTATTCATCAAAACCTTAAAGATATTGATGAAATACTAAACACCATACTAGAAACTAAAAATAAAAAATCATAGATAACTAAGTAGGTCCATCTATTAAACACATTGATCTTTCCCTCCACTTCTTAACATGTTTAAATCTAATTAAGGACCTAATCCTATAAATCAATATAACACCAATGTTGAGAATGAAAAACACACTTATAGGATTATCATAGAACATTCTAATAATGAAAACCATGAGTCTAATGAGACCAATAAACATGAGAAACTATATCATGAGAAAGTGCAACACATTATCTTATTTCATTAGTGTATTCATTAAAACCTTAAAGATATTGATGAAATTATAAACACCATACTAGAAACTAAAAATAAAAAAATCATAGATAACCAATTAGGTCCATCTATTAATCTTGCTATTAGAGTTATGGGTGATCATCATATACCAACAACCCTCCCCTTGAGAACATTACCACTTAATACTTTGTGTGGGGTCACAAGATACGTATTTCAACCTTTATTTACCAAAACTACTATTACCACATCTTACATAGGAACACTAAATGCTTAATCACAAATACCAATTTCAATGCCTATTCCTACTCAAACCATGTTTACTTCTCCATTAGTGACTACTCAAATTGATAATTTAAACCCTAATGGATATATAGCTCAAACACTCCTTCAAATTATAAATACCTTATAGGATGAGGTTAAAAACATTCAGAAAAATTATTTAAAGTCTCCTCATGCTATTGATTCCTAAGATGTGTTGCATAGCCCTCTTGTAATTGAGATATATTTGTACCCCTTTATAACTCATTTTATTTCACCTATATTCCCAATTTATGATGGAAAGGGTGATCCTGAGTAACAACTTTGATCTTTATATGTGGCATGCCTTGATTATGCCTCTAATGATAAATTTTTTACTAAATTATTTTTAAGGAGCCTAAAGGATTATGCTTTGAGGTAGTTTTATGATTTATGTTTATAGTATGTGAAAGCATTCAAACCTCTTATAGATCAATTTTTGTAACATTTCTCTATTAACATTACATAAAAGGTTTCTTATGCCCTAATTAAAAAAAATCAAATAAGTAACCAATGAATGTATCGATGAATATGTATTTAGTTAGAAGAACATTTTTGCTAAAATTACCAATCCTATGGTAGATAAAAAAAACTTCAAGACATATTCAATAAATTTTTTCTTGTTCCTTTACATAATTCAATTATTTAAAAAAAAAATAAAAATCTTTTGATGATTTATTCCATATTATTTGATACTATGAAATGAAACTTATCTAATTTAACAAATTTAAGTATGTAAAAAACACATTGACTACATATACATTCAATGATAAATTAAAACCAAACCAACATATAAGGTAAATCCTCCTGAGCCTAACAATGAAACAACCACCATCATTAATGCAATTTCATAGAATCCTAATCAACTTATCTTATCCAATACACCAAGGAGATAATTTACATGCTTACATGAGTCTCTCTCTTCATTACACCCATAACTAATAGATTATTATCTTATATCTCTCCCTCATCCTATAGAGGTTGACATGAGTGAGCCTATACCTAAATAATATGATGTGAATGCCTATTGTGATTATCACCAAGGACTAGGACATTATATGAACATATTTTAACTTGAAGCATAATATCCAAGACTTTATCAATGATCAAAAGATTACATTTGATGACCCTCCAAATGAATCAAGTTCACAACTTATTAATCACCAAAAATAGAAAATATTTAACAATCATTCATAAGACCATTCTAAGAAATAAATATAAGTGAAAATGGAATACAATGCACATCCTACTCTATTACATTATGTGAACCCATTATATGATATTTTTGGTATTTATACATGTCATATAAGACTTATGGTTGAAAGACATTAAATTACCTTCAATGATGGTGAGATTAAGGATGATGACTCTAATCTTCATTCTTTATTCATTTTGTCATACCTTGACAAACACTCTATACATATTTTTATGATTGATAATAATGAAAGTGAAAATGTCTGTACAATGACATTACATATACACCTAGATTATACTCATCATGATTTACACCATTCTACAAGGTCAGCTAGATCATTTGATGGGACCTCATAGAAGGTTCTTGGTGATACTATCTTGCCTTTATAGGTAGGTCCCACATATGTGGTTATAACATTTTCAATTATACCTTCCATAAGTGTCTTTGATATATCATTAGGATGCCCTTAGATAGGTACTCTTTAATTAATACCTTATAGAGTAAATGGGTGTGTTAAATACATTTTCCAATTGATTAATTACAATTTATAGAATTCCATATGAGAATAATTTTGAGAAAGAGAAATTTATACCCAAATAGTTAATTATCAAGCCTATTAATGCTATTTCACCATAAAAGGGTAAACAATAGGCAATCTCATTTACTAGGTGGCTAGTAGTTGAGATACCATTACATCATAGACATATAGTGAATTCCACATAATATTCATCTAATATGCACCATATTAAGATATCCATAGCACCTACACATGTTCCTCTTACAACTATTATAAATAAACAATATAACACTCAATTATGGGTTCCATGAACTCCTACTCTTATAACTCTTATTGATTATCTGAGACCATAGAGTGCCATTTTACATATGTAAAGCATCACAAATACTACAGTGATAGATATTGCACCTATACAGGATCATCAGTAGTGGTACTAGCTTATTACACTAGGTTTATAGAGGGGAGATATGTATTACCACCTATTGCATGGAATCATAAGATAGTCTTTTCCTTTGCACATACCAATAAAAAATCAAAAATATTCAAAAATCCAAAAATATTTTTGGTTGTTACATATTCTATTGGATGGCCATCCACCTCTATGATCATGATACTTCTAGGTTATATCATTATTGTTAATTTTAATTATCATGTTTATGCTCATATATGTACTTACACATGCCTCTATCCATGATTATATATTTCATAGTGTGTTTGATATGCTATGTACTTAAATTTTTTTGTTAACATATTAGATCCATGGGCTAGTATGATATACTTATGTTAGTTTCTTATGTTTTCATTACATCACTTCCTTGAGTGTCTTTCCTTGATATTGTCTTTTTTCTATTAAGCATTTGAATGTGATCTATTTATTGTGGCCCTCATGCCTTTATTTTTTTGTATGACATTTGAATACATCATTGCTTGTTGCATGGACATTTGAATATGTCATTCTTGATTTTTTGGACATTTGAATAAGTCATGTCCATTTGATTGTTTGGCATTTAAACATGGCCCTTGTTTTTGATCTCCTTGGCCCATTTCCTTTTGACTTACTTTTGAGTGCTCTTATGTGTGTGTGTGTGTTTAGTTTACTTGTTGAGCATGTATTGTTACCATCTATATGTTGCCATGATCTTTATCATGAATATTAATCCTTAATGTGATTACATTATATATGATTCAATGATAAATTTACCTAGACATACTCTCATATATGATACATGGTTCATTCACAATTATATGCTTATCTTATTCCTTTAAGGTGAAGTAACTACCTATTCCTATTCTTCCCTTACCTCAAAGTGGTGGGATATCAATGATAGCATATCATAGAGGAATGGATTCCACACACACAGTTATAATTTTATATTTATTTGGGTCATGTCATAGAGACATGGATTCCACACATTCATAATTTTAGATATATAATAGGGGCATGTTTTATAAACATGTTCTCCAAACTTATATAACATTCTGCATCTCCAAATTACAATGGGGGAATATTTTGGAAACATTTTATCCACATTAAAACTTATATAATTTTTCATATTTATCCATATATAAAGGGGAAATGATTTTGAATAATGTTCTTCACACTTACATAGTTTCCAAATTGACAAAAATACATAGTTGTATGATTCAAATACACATTTATGATAAAATTTTAAACATTGGTACCATTGTTATTCATTGTTTTGGCATGATAAATATATAATATATCTATTATATGAATTTTTCACCTAATATTTTAAAACCCAAATCAATTTTATATTCTAAACACTTTTAGGGAATGTCGCCACCCACTAGGTTATATTTTAACGAACTATATTAAGCCAATCTACTATTGTAGTGGTTCACCTTTTAGTATGGTTGATATGATTAAATAAATTAATATTAAAAATATTTTAGGTAATAATTGATTATATAATATATCCTCATTAAATTTGATAGTGTGAATTGACTTGGTTCACTCCCACTCACTAGGTTATAAGTATGATTGGGTTTCACAGTTGAACTAGTATCAACTTCCAAGTGTCAATTCATCTTTGCTCCAAGGTTGGGGGCATGTGTGATCCTATATCTATCCATCTCTCTTTCAATATATAAACTTTATATATTTATATATTTTTCCTACACTTAGTTTTAGTGATTCATAATGATACATCTTTCAAGTCAAGTTACCAATAGGCAAGGTAGTTGCATCAATAGAAAGGTGCACTCCTAAACCTTACTCTTTAAATTTAAAATAATTTAAATAATTTAAATTTTAGATTATATTCACTAATTATGTACTATAAAATTCTCTTTGTTTTAGATCAGTCACCAACAAGGTGCTCAATTTAGACTCAAACAAAGATAAGGTATTTTATACACACCCAGGTACAATTCCCTTTCCTTTAAACTAGAAATTTCATTACTAGATAAAAGGAGCAAAAAATGTAGTCACTATTTTTAAATTATATAGCTCTTCAATATTACACACTTGGAAAAATCAAACCTTGGTTATTCCCCTTAGTTATAGACCTTTATTTCTTCTACGAGTCTCATATTTAACTCTCTCATATGCCTTTTAGCATATCTCTTTATTTAATGAGTCTCATGTTGATGACCTAGTCCGTATATCTTTCCTATAATTCTTAGAACCTAATTATATTCCACATATACAAATTTTGATACTATACCTCCTTTCATGCTCCCTAAACACTTGCATATGAGATAGACAAATATGTAAAAATAGGTATCATGCTCTAATGTAAGTGTCCAATGCCATAAATTCATCTAATTTTCAAATTAAACTTATCCTAATGATTTTCTTAAGTGATATAATGTGATTCATCCTCTAAAGGGATTGATATAAATACAACATCAACCCTCATTCATTCCTTAAATAGAAAATACCTAAAGAGACCAAGGAAACCTATCAAAAGCATTCTATCAAGTATTAAATTGAGAAAATATTACCTATTTTCTCTTATTTCCATAAAATTCATAGGGATAAAAAATATATAGGAAACACCGAAGGAGCAACCCAATAAATATATTTTCAAAGTTAAAATCTAGGTCACTATTGTAATTGCTTATCACACATTACATGATTAACACATAGGGGAGAATTAAATAAGTATGAATCCCTATTCAGAGTATTAGATATGTATGTAGTTCTCATTGATATAGGTATATATTGGGTAGCTCAACACTATGTGCCCATTAACCCGTTTTTCCCACAACCACTATGAGGAAGAAGAACTAGGATTTTGTTATTTTAAAAGGAGTGATAATCCATGACCCAGATTTAAATTCAAAAAAGTGAAGGTGATGAAAAACCTAGAATCATCTAGGTGGTCACATCCTCTTCCAATAGCTATTCCATATATGACACATACCAACCTAGAAACAAACATCGATGCAACCATCCAAGGCTGAAATAAGTGTCTGAGGCTATAGAGGCATTAAATATATAATTTGTAGATTATTATATAATATTATCCTATTATAATTCCTACCTATTCCATATCCAAATCTTATTATCATTAGAATCAATTTCATATCTTATTTATTTGTCATTGCCATATCTAACATATCTCTACTTTCCATTTTTAGCATATCTTAGCATAATAAATTTAATATATGTTCTATATTATGTTTATAATTAGTTGGTTTATTTTAGATCTATCTATCACCATTATGCTTATTAATTTATATATTATTATCCCTAAAAACCCCTAATCTTTTTTTGTAGGGTCAAACATAGTTATTTGCTAAGCATAAATTTAATTTTCCCTAATTTCCATGAAGTGAGGTGGTCTACAACAAATACCCAAACCTTCAATAACACCCTTAAGTCATGGAATTGGGCCTCACATAATAAAAGGTGTGATTATGACTTTTATATTGATCTTTTTCAAACCTAGTTTAGGAACTATTAGGTTGCATTTACATAGTGTTCCTCGGAAACTAATATTCCCAAGAATACCCAAAATGTGCCATTAAGATATATCTTTGGTCCATTATTTAATTTCAACTCCCACATGAATAACATAGGGTATGTTATGTTTGTGAAATTATTTTCCCCATTTGTGTGAAAATAATATAATTCCAAGTCAGTCCAAAACAACCTAAAATAAAACCAATGACACCAAAAATAGACATAAAAAAAATGAATCAAAACCCTAATATATAAAACCTTTTTTATCAAAACCCATTTCAATTTTATTAATCCTTTAATCAATAACACATCCATGATGATGACACTAATAGCCTCACCAACCAAAGTTAGTATAATGTTGATCATAATGATTTTTAAAAAAAATTGATTAGGGTGGTTCCCAAGTAGACCCATTATTATATGAGAATAAGCATAATATCCATATGTAACTCATTCAGATAGGAGCTAAACTTCTTGATGGCTATAATCATGAATACCTAAACTATGTTATAAGTAGGAAATATTAAAATATCCCAAATCAAGATCAAGTCACCCCTAGAAATTTTATTTGTAAAAATAAAGCAAACATAAAATCAACTAATGAAAATCCCAATCCACATGTATCTCATGTCAAACTTGATCGATAAATTCAATGTTAACAGAACAACTCCATTAGGACCAAAATCAAGTCATATTTAACCAACTTAAAATTTAAAGTAAAATATTGGCATAGTTAGCTTCCCATGTTAGTCCTTCAATATCAAAACCTTCACATCATAATTTATAATCCAAAAATCAACAATTAAATACCAATTAGGTCCATAAACCATCACAACCTAACATTATGATACCTCATCATACCCACTCAAGGGTACACCATGTGCAAAAGATTGGAAAACTATGAAGGATGATATCTAAGGGATAAAAGATGGAATCCATAGTTAGAATAAAAATTATAAATCTAAGGAATTATTCTAATATTATTTTGATATATAAATGTTATAAATATCCTTCCTTATTTTAAACTACCAAATTTTGAAAAATATAAGCAAAAGGGTGATCTTAAAGAGAATGTCAAAAAATAATACATGTCTTTCCAAGAAATCATGTATAACATATCTTTTCTCATATTATTCCTTTAGAGTTTGGGAGCCCAAACCTTGGAATGGTTCTTAAATATTCCCAAGGGATCTATCACGACATTCAAAAACCTTTCTAAAATAATTTTAAAATACTTATCTTATAATGTAGAACATGAATTTACCATGATGGATCTATGCAATGCTAAAAATGAAATGGATAAAACTTCTCTTCATTCATATAACATTGGAGAAATTTATCAAATAGGATTCCTTGGTCGATCCTTCAAAATAAATTGGTCAACATATTTACTACCAACCTTAACCAAGAAATGATTTTTCATTTACAATTCCATAGCACTACTACCTATTATCACACTAAATTTCACCCTTGAGTAGGTTTTAAAAGACTCCTCACTTAGGTGATAACATGGAGACACCTTTAGACTATGGGTGGCTTAATAAATGAGGTGAATATCTAGATAGGGATAGCTCCCTTGATGCTTCACCTTGAAATTAAAACTAAGCCTATTGCTTACTAGGGAAAGGGATAGAGAAATAAATTAAACAAAAAAAAAGGAGGTGATGCACCAAATAAATACCCTTTACTTGCCTATATTACACTAAGAACATGAACAAAGATTGAAAACCTATCACACTAACTCAATATGAGCCTCTAAGCATTAGTATTTTAGTATGAAGGTGTTAGAGGTAAAATCACTAAAAGGGTAGGGGTGAATCAGTGATGAAATATATTCAATCCAATTCTAAACTCTTCAAACCCTTAATCATTCAACATATACATTCATGAAGCATACACATCATTCATAATAATGAACAAGAAAGTTAATTCAAGATTAAGTATAGAACACTAAGATTATGTGGGAAACCCTCATCAGGGATAAAACCCACTCTCAAGCCTAAAAAAATGGACTACTTGTCCTATAAGTTTATTACAAACATGATATTTTAGTGAAGCACCCACTTCATGAGGAGCATTAGCCCCTAAGGAAAGATAAATAACTCTTGCCCTAGATTTTGAGCACCCATAATAAAACCTATGAAATGAACATCTCCTAATCCTTGATTACCGACAAATCTAATTTAGATATAATGAATATCATCTCTCTTCAATCCTACACACTCTCTCTATCCTTCACACCCTCTCAATGTATCAAAAACCACCTTTTGAATCACTCTAAAATTCTTCACGCATAAAAAATTAGAAATACTACAAAAACTCTTTTATGACATCATAATTATTAAATTTATATCATACACATAATCCTCAACCTTATCTGCTCTTCATCCATCCACTAGCCACACTCACACTTCTCTATCCTTCACATCTCAACTCTAGAAACCATCACCTTTGATTTTAATCTTTATAGAGTCTTCATGATTTAGATCTTCTTGGTAAGACATAAGACATGAATTAACCATTAAGGATTCTATCACAATAATTCATAGCTCAATACTATCCTCATAGATTTAATTTATAATCCATGGGTTACTCTTAAGTAGCTACACCTTTCAATTAGGCCTTAATATCCCTTATAGGTCTCATGGAGACCTATTCACTCTTTTAGAACTCCATAAAGAAAATTAGGAATACAATATAGCTTATAAATTCATAATAACACTCCACAAGACCCTTAATACACCTTAAATTGATTATATTTATCCTTAATCACCTCAACATATGCAGAACCTGCTCAAACATTAGCCTTGTACACAAGAGTATCATGAATGAACAAATAGTCAACTTCTAATCATTTATTCATAATAAATATAGATTGGTCAAAGCTAAAAAATCTATAAAAATAGTATTAATATATTATAACACACTCTCCAATTTATAATTCACCTTGAAACATTGAAACACCATCAATACAAACACAAACATCCTTCTTGGGTCACTTGCAGAAGATGGTTAAACCCTTAGTCAAATTTTGAGCTCAATAACTATAATATTATAGATATTCATACCTTATAATAAAATTTTATATATTCCCCTTATATTATTATATAAATTTCCTTTTTACTCCATCAACAAATTCCTCTATATGCTCAATATATAATCAAAAAAATCAACACTAGTTTTCCTTTGTTAATTTGAAAATTCAAATTCAAACAATCACTATTTAATGCAAAAGATTTGGACATGTGTCTTCATATCTTGACCCATGGAAAATTGATCAAATTCACTCCATCAATATTTTATAGAGTATTCTAGCCTTGACTTTCAACTCTGGCCATTGATCTTTAATTCGGGCTTCCAGGATTGTGACACTTGGTAGCCCTGCATGCCTTCTATGTACCCTATTGTCAGTCTCCATTTAGTTAATTCTCTTACACCACTTGGTATTCCCACATTAAATATAATATTATTGACTTTATTATCACCATAAATCTTCATCTTCATGGTTAAACATGCATTGTAAATCTTTGATTTGCATGATGAAATGCTCACCATTGATCTATTGCCAATTCATCATGATTGTGACACATGGCACCATCATTTTCAATATCAAGATCATTTTAAATATTTAATTCATTCTCATTGTTATATCTCCATCAAAATGGTTGAAATCTCACCATTATATAAAAATATTCACTATTGAATTATCACTGTTAGATCTCCATCTGCATGATTGAATGCACATCGTATATCTTTGATATTACAAATTTGGCTATGGAAACTATTAAAATCTACTTGGGATTCCAAATTTTCACCTTGATATATTTTTCTACACACCACCTCATGACCTAAAACCTGGACAATATGATATTGGTAAAAAATTGATCAGACCCATTTGACCAAATCCTTCTAATATTGCCACACATGCAAATGTTGACATCATCAATCTACTCACTCATTCTGATTTACCACAAGACCAAATAGGTATAGATGACCACAAGGAAGAACCTAATGAATACCATGCACTCCCACAATAACTCCAAGCACTCTTAACACCCCATAATGCCTATGTAACATGATCACATCATCAATAACATCTATTAGCTAGCTCACTATGTCAAATAATGAAGAACCATGTAAGAACATTGAAGCACACTTTGTCATTATCACTATAACACACATGATACCTCATAAACATCCTTGGCCACCTTGGAGACATAATTTGAAACTATAAAAAAATAGCCCCCTTTGTTATTGATGTCAATACCAATCACAAATATTATGCTCACACTCTTTCTTTCTCTTCAATCACTTTTTCCCCCTTTAACATAATGACAAAGTGAGTACCAACTAATCATAAGGACCTAAAAATACTTCAAATACTAACAATAGGAAATGACCACCTCTAATAGATGATACAAACTCCCCTTAAAATTATTCATACCACTTATTACCTTGAGTTTATCAAACATGCTTCAAACACAACACTCATCTTGATCATACATAACTCTATGAAGATAAAACACACACGAAAAATTTAAACCTCTTGAACTCACCTTGATAACATGAAGAGGGACTTCCCCTAAGTCACCTGAGGTTAGGCACCCCTTGATTACCTTCACACCATCTCCAACCATGAAAACAATTCATAATTTCCTTCAAATTTTCTCTCACAAGCCACTCATAAAACAATGCATAAAAATAACTAACATAATCATTCAAGAACAACCATACCTTTGTCATTTGGAAAAAAATGACCAAAAACCACTCTTCTCTTTAGTAGCCTTACCTAGAGGCCTAGTAGCCCTACTTGAACCTTAAAATACCTATATATTTTCGTTAGACACCTTCAAGACTTGAAATCTTAAATTTGAATTACATTCATTTTCCCCCTCAAGTATGCTAAAAATCATCATCGAACTCTGACTTCATATCATAGCTCCTTCATAAAACTACTTACCAATTATCCCTCCATTTTCACAAATCACCATCCATGGAAGACACCACACAATTTCAAATCACTATAAAAAACTTCTTGAGGACCCATTTATCCATTTCAACCTATTAATAAGCCTTAGAATTCGACTCCTTAGGGAATACAACTTATCATAATGAGTAAAAAATAATAGATTTATAAGATAAACTCAATCAACACACCATCTTTTGGTCAATGCCCACCTCGTATTGAAGGAAATTCAACTTACCTTACTTGATTTGGACAATATTTTTCAAAGTCTCCCACATCATGATAGTTGAATCACTCAACCTTATTCACACCACTTGACTACTAATTCCACTCATTATTAGCATATCTTTTACACTCTCTAGCCCTATTACCAAATTGATTGAAATTGTAATAATAACCATTTAATTTGGCATACCTCATGCATTTTGTTATCTAATATAATTTATCTTCATTTTTGACTTTCAAGGTCTCATTGTCCTTGTTCACATTAGTCTTCACCTTGTCTTGAGTGGTAATCTTTTGTTCTTCTTTGTAACAAAGTACTTATTTATCACTAGCATACTTATTTATATTCATAATGTTGTTTAGATCACTTGAGTTATTTAAAAACTTCACAAATGACTTCAATTTACTATATGTCTTCTCTAACTCAGCTTTTAATGACTCAATTTCAATCACATACCATGGACACTCATCTTCTTTAGCTTTTAGGCTTGTAAAAAAGATTTCCAATTGAAAACTAAGATGCTTGACTACAACTTCATGTTCATTATTATATTCATTCATTCTTTCCTCAACCAAATTTAATTTCATGTTATAGTTCTTGATTTGTGACTTCATCTTATTACTAATATTCTTCTCAAATTTTAGTTCTTCAAGAGCATTCCTTAATTTAGTCTCATAGTCCTCCTTATCTTCTTCATTATTTGTATAAATTTTAGTAAAATATTTGTTATATGAGCAAATTCCTTCTTTGAGCATGAATAATAATTCATTTTCAATAGGACCGTCATCTTCATGATCATACTCTGAGTCACTACCTTCACTCTCATCTGATGTAATGTATTCTTCTTTGGTGTAGAGACTCTTCTTGTCCTTGAAGGACTTCTTCTTATTGTCATAATTTCTAAATGTTTTCTTCCTCTTATCAAAATTTAATGTCTTTTTCCCTTCATTTTTGCATTGACCATGCTCTTCATCATCATTCTTCTTATGCTTATGAAGGAACTTTTTAACAAAGTGTCCTACTTCTCCATAATTGAAACATTCGAAGGGTGGTTTACCCTTATACTTCCCTGAGCCTTTTTAAATTTACTTGTAAATAAAGATATTAGTTCATCATTATATATCTCATCATACTTGACTTCCTTACCTTGAGTTATCTTCTTCTTTAGCTTCATTTCTATCTTGAATGTTCCTTCCTTCTTTGGTGGTTTATCCTCATTTACTCTCATCTCATAGGTAGTAAGGATTCCACATAATTCATCCATCTTAATCTGAGTGAGATCATGACACTATTCTATGGTAGAAACCTTTGAATCAAATTTAATGGTAAGAGACCTTAATACCTTTTGAACAATAGTATATTCTTCAAGCTCCTCTCCAAGACATCTGATGATGTTTACAATCTCATCAAATCTTTATAGATATGATGTCATTAAATCCTCTTTCTTCATCTTGAGACTCTTAAACTATCTTCAATGATTCTATAACTTATCTAACTTGACATTTAAATCCCCTTTTTAAATGATGTTTAATTTGTCCCATATCTCTTTGGTAGATTTATAATGGATTACCTTGGTGAACTAAGTATTTGAAAGACCACAAGTGATGGAGTTAATTGAATTAGAATTGCTCTCATGTATCTTTTTGTCTATAAAACTAGATGTAAAATTAGGGGGTAAGGAACAAACATCCAAAATATATTGTAAACTTTCAAACCCTAGTGATATGATGTAAGTCTTCATCCTTGCACTCCAAAAATAATAATTAGACCCACTGAACATCAATGCTTGTTTAGTGGAAAATACTCCTTGAATTTGATGAATACCCATATTTTACATTAGATCACCTTTAGGATATCAAGACTTCATAGAAGGACCTAATTTGATACCAATTATTAGAGGTGAAATCACTAATATGGGGTTGGGTGAATCAGTGATGCAAAATATTCAATCCAATTTCAAACTCTTCAAAACATTAATCATTCAACACATACATTCATGAAGCATACACATCATTAATAACACTGAATAAGAAACCCTTATGTGGGATAAAACCCACTCTCAATCCTAAAAACAAATGGACTAATTGTTTTATAAATTGATTACAAACATGACACTTTAGTGAAGTACCCACTTCATGAGGAGCACCATCCTCTAAAGATGGACAAACACCTCTTACCCTAGATGTTGAGCACCCCAAAAAACACCTATGAAATTAGCATATCCTAATATATAATTTCCTACCAATATGATGGATATATAATTAATATCATCTCTATTTAACCCTACACTCTCTCTCTAGCCTTCATACCCTTCTAATTCATCTAAAACCACCTTTTGGATCACTCTACAATTCTTTGTACATACTCAATCAAAAAAAATGAAACAACTCTATTATGACATTGTAATTATGAACTATAGTTCATTCACACCATCCTCAACCCACTTTTCTCTTCAATCCATCCACTAGGCACAATCACACTTCTCTATCCTTCACATCTCAACTATAGAAACCATCACCTTTTATTTTACTCTTTATAGAGTCTTCATGATTTCCATCTTCTTGGTAAGACATAATACTTAAAGTAAACATTAAGGATTATATCACACTAATACATGTATCAATACCACCCTCATGGGTTTAACATAGCATCCATGGATCACTCTTAAATAGCTACACCTTTCAATTAGGACTTTGTAGCATTTATAGGTCTCATGGAGACCTATTTAACCTTTTAGCACTTAAATAAGAAAATTAGGAATAAAATGCCACTTATAAAATACATATTTCCACTCCAAAATACCCCTAATAAACCTTCAAGTGATTAAATTCGTCCCTAATCACCTTTTCATAAGCAAAACCTACGTAAATATTAGCCTTGTACACAAGAGCATCATAAATGAACAAATAGTCAACTTCTAATCATTTGTTCAAATTGAAGATGAATTGGTAAAACCTCCAAAAAATATAACTTTTTTATTAATGGATTATAAAACACTTTCCAATTGATAATTCACCTTGAAACATAATAACACCATCAATACAAACACATGGATCTTTATCGGGTCACTTATAGAAGATGGTCAAAACCTCAGTCAACTTTGGATCTCAATAACTAAAATTGTATAGTTATTCAAACCTTTTAATAAAATTTTTTTATATTACACTTATATTCCTTTACATATTCAATTTTAACTCCATCAACAAATTCCTCCAAACAATCAACACTAGTTTTCCTTTATTAATTTTAAAATTCAAATTCCAACGGTCACTATTTAATGCAAAATCTTCATATACATGTCTTCGTCTTGTTCCCATATAAAATTTATCAAATTCACTTAATATATATATACTAAATAGTCTCCTATCCTTGAATTTCAATGATATCCATTGATATTTTATTTAGGATTTTGATATTGTGACACTTGGTAGCCCTGCATGCCTTCTATGTACCCTGTTGTCAATCTCTCTTCAGTTAACGCTCTTATGACACTTGGTATTCCTACATTTAATATAGGATTATCAACTTATTTAATATATTCACACCATAAATATCCATTTTAATTGTTTAAATCACACCATTGATATTTGATTTTTATGATGAAATGCTCACCACTGATCTATTTCCAATTCACTGTGATTGTGACATATGACACCATCATGTTCAATGTTAGGATCCTTTGACCTATTTACTTTGTGCTTGCTGTTAGATATCCATATAAAAATTGAATTATTATAGTTATATTTCCATATACATTATTTAATTCTCTTCATTATATCTCCATTTGAATGATTGAACACTCACCGTAGATCTTTGTATTATAAATTTGACCAAGTATGGAAGCTAGTGAAATTTACCTAAGAGGCCAAAATTGCACCTTGATATATTTTTATACACACCACCTCATGACCTAAAAATTTTACCATATGATCTTTGGATAAAAAATAATTAGACCCATGTTCCAACACCTTCTGAAACTACCACATGTATAAATATTGACATCATCAATCTACTCACTCAGTCGGATTTGCCACAAGACCAACTAGGCCTAAATGACCACAACAAATAACCTAATAAGCACCATGAACTACTAAAATCACCCCAATCACTATTAACACTCCATATGGCATATACAACATGATCACATCATAACTACCTCACTAAGTCAAACACTGAAGAACTATGCAAGAACATTCTAGCACATTGAAGCACACTTTGTCATTATCATTATAACACACATGAAACCTCATCAAAATAATTGGAAACCTTGGAGACATCATTTAACTCTCCAATAGAATGTGAAAATCAAAATAATAACTAAAATGTTATTATCAAGAGATCTCATAGGATAAATTAATGAAGTAATTTCCATACTTAGTCAATGTAAAACCATCTAACGCACTCCATATGTCTTGCTAAGATGACTATCAACTTGAAAATAGGTAATGAGATAGGAAAAATGTAAGAGATATATGATACTACCACTAACATTCATCAACCACCATGAGTATACACTAGTTTTAGCATTAATAAGGCTAGAAATTGGCTAATATTTATCTCAAAGGCAAGTACAAGTTTTTGTATGAGTAGGTATTTTCCATACTCATGTCGAGGATCCCTTTACAAACCTTACAAGGACATACATAAATAATATAATTATATGGAGGGATAATATGGATGTTGTATAAACCCATGAAAAGTGTTATCCACCTCAAATCAATTACAATCCAAATGGATGGTGAGAGAATAGTTGTGTAATATTCTTCAACAAGTGTTACTTTGAGTTGATGATGCCTTCATCAAGGTGGAATAACATCTTATTTCACATTTATTTGACCCTTCATATTCCCCTCATGAAATTTACCTTTGTCAATATTGGGGAGTTATAAAATCATTTCTTGACACATTCCCACCTAGCTTCATTTACACCTTGCTATTTTATTATTGGCTTCTTATTGTTTCTCGCATACTAAAGAGTGATCCTCATATCTCATACTCCTTCACATTTATTTCTTCCATTAGAGACCTATAAATTCTTGAACAAGACTTATTTGAGACCATGAATAAAGGTAATGATCACAATTTTATCTCTCATACTATATTTGAAACTTTATTGAAGATTTCCTATGTCTAATCTTGTGAATAATTGAAAGAGTCCTTATAAAACCTACATAGTTCTTCAAGAATTTCAAGTGAAAAATTGTGTAACTTATCTCATGAAAGATTGTTTTGGTTTTGGAGATCTAAACAAGAAAAATATTTTCTTATAGACCTATCTTAGTTGATTATAGATTATCCTATCACTTTTATATCCTTTCCAATGGATGTTTTTAGGAATAATACCTCTACCTAGGATTACAAGGTTCTTTCAAATGATCAAGAACCTTCATTACCCCATATTCCTACAAATACACCTAAAACTACCACTTCTAGACCATTTTATATACCTCCTCTTCACACGTGACAAATTTATTCTCCCGTGGATTCCCATAAGACTCAAAAGGACCATAAAATTACTTCCAAGGCTCAATTAAATGAATTAGGGTCACTAATATAGTAAAACTCAATCATCAGGTCCTTAGAAGGGTTTTAGGAGGGTTTAGAGGTGTATTAATTTTTAATGATATTTAATAAAGAGAAGTTATTATCTATCCTAAAAATGCCATAAAGTGGAAGGGTATATGTCATAATAACATTCCATAATACCATTATTTCCCATGCACTTTATCATGTAACTTATAATGTGATGAATCAGGGCTTCTTGACTGTGCAAGTTTGTTCCAAAAGGTCGAGTAAGAGATTTTGAGAAAAAAAGGCTTTCAATTACTAGTATTTTATTGAAAATGGTTGAATTAGGACTTAAAAATCACTATCTATGTTTCTCAAAACTTAAATCTATTTTACCTCTCAAAAGACTTAAAACATCACCTGGCCTATAAAGAGAGTTTGAGAGCAATTCTACAAATGTGACCCTAATGTCTTATCTTTGACATTTTGATTAATTTAAAAGGAATATTATAAATTTTTATGACTTTTTTAGGACCATTTACATCCCAAAAAAACCTTATACTCCCAAAAAAATGACAAAATTCATATCCTTCATGCCTTTTGTATGCATTCCTGTAAGTCTTCATTTAGGCTTGTCACCTTGTTAAGCTTGAGAATAACTCAACTTAAGTGGTTTATTATCCTTTTAAAGAATCCAAAAATTTCCAACATGTTATTAAAGGCCTCTCACATCTTACATAACCTTTAAAATTCATGCTAAATCTAAACCTTTCACTTTTTTTGCTCATGTTTATGCCAAAATCACCCTCGTCTGTAGGTGTTCATTTTAGGAGATGATTATACATAAATATATTCATATTATTATCCATTTAAAGTATTAAAAACTTTTTATTACCCTATTCCAAGGTTACCGTAACCATAAAAGAGACCTCATCCATCAACCTACCTCAAAACATTCATACTTTCTCTCATTTGTACTTGCAAACATGTAGATGCATGCTTCCAACCTAGTATCATTAAAAACTAATTTTAGAGGGAATTAATTTTGATCTCACTAATATATTAATGGTTCTCCAAATTATTATATGTAATTAATAATTAAAATAATTTAATTTCATTATTGGTTTATTAAGGTTTAGGTTTCCATAGACATATTGACCTATTAGGTCTCCAATAGGCCTAAATAGGTTATCTCAAAGAGACATTAGTCTAAACTAATGACTTTGTTGAAAGGTAAGAACTAATTTAAGGTTATAAACACTTTATATAGTTTATTAAATGTTATTTATAATTTTTTTGGTCTCCCAAACCTCTTTCTCAACACCAAAAGTGCTTCCTTCTTGGTCTTCTTTGTGCACGGGCCTATAACTCTTCAAGTAAATAAACTTGATTAAATTGATATTTTTCACTTCATATCAAAGATCCAAACATTTTATAACTTTATCATAGTTATAATAATTTTCTTAACATTTCTCGATCTTGTCATTAGACACTGAAGGGCCTATTTTTTAACCTTTTGTAGGAAGACCTATAGGTCTCTACTTTGAACTCACTCTCCTTGAAAACTTATCACAAAATGGGATTTTAGTTCCTTTCATATTCATAGATTATTTTGGAGATATTTTGAGTAACTATAACATATTTTTAGGTTCCCTAAAGTGACCAAATCATTAATTTTTACTAATAACTCTCCATGTCAAACCTATAGATGTACATGGCTTACTCAAGAACTTCATGGTTTGTTCCTCAAGATTTGGTAGGGTGATTGAGGAATGTTTTCACACTTGATTGATGCTTAATTGGGATGTTATATAACTCCTATAACTATAATAAACTAACTTCCACATAATTTTTTTGAGGATTAGGCCTTATTTGAAGTATTACCCTATTTAGGTCTTAACATGCCTAATATAACTTCAACCAATTTTAGTCCAATTGATTTTTTTACATATATAAGGAATATAATCACTTTTACCACATTTTATAGGGTCATATATACTCAACATGAAACTTTTATCCCTTTGTAAACATATAAATTTATTCCCTTTCACCACCTCTTTGCCTATAACTTTGATCAAAATAAGATACTTGTAGCATTTTATAGATCTTCATCTTTTTATGAGGATTCAAAGCCTCTATAGGTTTTTTAGGACATACTAATGAATTTGGAGAGTGTCATAAGGATTTCAAGTTAAATATGGGTCCTATAATTGAGCCTCAAACACATTTGAGTCTTTTATAGAGCCCAAAGTCTCTTACTCAAGTCTACAATCCTATCATTATATGGAGATTTTGCCTTCCCTTACTTGCATGTATAACATAAATTTTGTAAAATTGTGTGTAAATACTATTGAAACCCTTCATGACCTCACACAATCCTTTATTATCATAAATAATCTCTAAAATGCTTTGAACTTTTCTAAAGCTAAGCTTATACGGTTTTAGAAGGGTTTTTGACTACTTATTTTATTAGTGGTGGTTCATAGAATTATACCTTTAAATATAAAAAATAATTCCTTCATTTTGGAGGTAATAAGGGTGTTATTCTTCCCATAATGTCATTTATCCTAGTTCTCTCTCTCCTCCATGAAATAAGCTTATGAATTTGGCCTTACTTGGTTTACCAATGACCCAATGGATCTTCTTGAGTGAGACTTTCCCTATTTTGATCTATAACTTATATTTGGGCATGGATATGACCTTTGAGGGGTTTAATGATGTTATTAATAACTTCACCACCTAGTTCCATGATCCTCTTAGTTGGAGATTCTTGATTTATTCATGGAATCCTATTAAAAATCATTTAAATGCCTTAGTCATGAGATGGAGTTTGATTATTTGATTGAGTGCCCTATTTGATTCTTGTGGGATAAATTCATATAGTACTTAAAATTAGGTATACTATAAATTTAATGTACAAAATTACTTCACTCTGTCTTTTCTTGATAATCCTTCACATTGAGACATGATTGGAGTTGAATCAAGGAATAGGATAGAGTTACAAACTGAATATATGTTTGAAAATAAAGTTTTAACACATTTTGAGACTTTTAAAAATTATATGAAGTATGACATCACCTTATATAAATTCCATATGGTTTAAAATGACCTCCCTTTACATAGTGTGACTCCTCATTCTTGATGTCCTTTAAATGAAGTCATTTCTAAGTTGTAATAGTCAATAGACCAAAAATAAATAAAACCTTAATTTTCACAAAGTTACCTTTACTTCTCCAAAAGACTTGAAAACTATGTTGTTACCTCAACAAATCATAATTTAAAGGTCATCATTTGTTATGAAATATCATATATCTTGGAATCACCACATCACTCTTGTCGTCATAGTGAATCCATCATCAACTAGATTCTTTAGAGTTACCTTAACTTTTCCAAAATTACCTTAAACTATGTTAAATATCTCATAAATTATCAATCCATGAAAAATTGGTTGATCACTTGAGGACCATGACTTCATAGTTTGACTATACCACCCTCAAAGACCTTAATCACTACTAGGACAAACATCACATCCTTATCATGATAAAACAACCTAAGACAAAGACCAAAATCTTCAATAAGTATCAACAAAGTTAAGCAAGGCTTATATAACAAGTTTTAAATTATACTCACCTATGGTAGCCAATTTTTGCTAAATTATTTGGGAACTCCTGGGATTACATGATTACTATACACCTATACTAGTAGCCTTCTTACATCCATTCGGATATGGAGTCACCTATAATTCAACTAAAGATAATATTTAGACCTTGAACCTATTTTTAAATGCCTTGTAATAATATATAAAATTGATAATGTCTTCAACGACACAACAAACAAGAAACAAACACATCAATAAGACAAATAAAATAAGCAAGAGACACATTGTGCTAAGAATAACTTAGGTAAACTAAACACAAGAAACTAACTATTTAAAACTAACCTCCAATTCCTAATCCTTCTAGATCAAAAGGAAAATTTCTAAGATATCTTCCATGAGATGACTTGGAGTGATGGACAAACTATTTTTAGAACATTTTGGTTTATCTATGAACCTTTTTATTGACTAATAATGTCTTTGGCCTATCTTCAAGTGAATTAATAGTATCAAACATGTCTCCTATGAATATAAATTATTATTTTATTTTAGGGCTTACCTCAGGCTACTCTTAAATAATGAGAAATAACTCCAATGTGACCCCACTTTGTTTCATGGGGGAAACAACAACCTCAACTTCTATTATATCCTTAAGCTCTACCTCTTACTCATATTGAGGAGTATCATCTCCTTCATAGATTGATACATCATTAAATTAAACCCCTTAGTGATGACTTGCATGACATGTTGACTTTTTAAGAGATTTGTGCTTCTCAATAATAACATCATTATATCCTTTTAGAGGTGTTAACCTACTAAGATCTTAAAATTCCTAAAATATGTCCAAATAGGACTACCAAATGTTATCAAGACTCTCTTAAAAATTTTCATGAGATTCAAAAAGTCTATAAATGATGATGTTTTATTAAATATCCTTCACACTCATGTTTTCAACATGTTCATTAGTTAAGATATGCATCTTAGAATTCTCTTCCTGGACTATAGGTTTACTATCCAAACTTGAAGAAAAAAGTTCTAGTTCTTCCCAAAAGGCAATTCTGATCACTTTAAGGGATACAAGTTTTAATATCCTCTTTATCTTTATCTTTAGGGATAGCATACCAATCCAATGATTCAAAATATTAAATGAAATTATGACATAGTTGCAGGTTTACTTCTTCAAGGTCTAGCTCTTACTCATGAGGCTCAACAAGGATAATGATCAAGGTGTCTTCATGAAGGTTTCTATCATATATTTTTTTTTAAATTAATAAAGTGTTGCATGATCATCCTAAAAATTTTCATCAAGACCAAATCCATGACAACTAGATTGGTCTTCCTCTTCTTCAATGTAGAATAGAAGTTTATCTACTCACCCAAGGCCTAATTTATCATGTTTATCTCATGCCAAACCTAATTTATACTATTTTAAGGGGATACCAAATTTTTTAACTTCATGTTGGGATTCATATTCATGATCTAAAAGGGTCACATGTTTTCTAGGTAACTCAACTTCTTCCATTAAACTATGGTATAGTCGTTGCCATACATGATCAAAATCTTCTTCTTCACACTATTCAATGGATTCACTTTGATTATAGGCTACTACCATGTTACTTTGTACCCCTCCATCAAGATAATATTTTTCCTCATCTCTTAAAAATGATTTTATTTCTTCTTGATAAATAGGAATACCATGAATGATCTCTTCATCATACACACTTGAATCACTTTCCTCGTATCCTTCTTGAGAATCACTCACAATTGATTTATTTTACTTTTCAAGGACTACCTCATCATCATTTTTTATTGATAATATCTTTTTTCCAATTGAATGCTCATATTCTTCCCTCAATGTAACATTTTGTCCTTCATAAAAGGAGGGGGTAGGAGGGAAATAGAACTAATTGGCTTGTCTTAAACTTGATAAGGCGTCCTTCTAAATTAGAATTTTTGGAGAGTTAGGTTCATTAAAGGATGGTGGAGATATGGAGAAGGAAGTTATGCTAAGGATGATCCATTCTTTTCCTTCCACTCCCCAATCACTCTATAAAACTTTGATGTATCTTGAACTTCATGGATAGTTTTAGCTTGAGGGATGAGTGAAATATTTGGAAAACTCTTAAAATCTATTGGTTTGACCTCTAATACCTCTTTTTTTTAATTTTGTATGGAAATGGGAGAAGGTTCCTTTTCAAGGATTGACATGATGTAATCAGGGTTAATATTTCAATAAGGTCTACATGATGGAATGGTTCAATATTCTTGAGGGAGAGTGGTTGAAGGTTGCATGGGCATAGGCATTTATTGATGGTATGTTACAACTTGGGTTATATTTGGAGTAAAATAAGACTAACTTGGAGTAGGAGAGAGTACATGAGACTTATTGTATATATTTTATTGCATCTCTTCATACACTAACCTATTCTCCATACACTAAATTTAGCCTCTTATTTATAGCACATCACTAATTGGAATTTTTTTATTCTTTCCCTCAATATCTTCGCACCTAAACTTAGTCAAATGCACTAAATCCCTAACCATATAAATTATTTCACTTTAAATAGAATGCGTATGGAAAATAAGACCAAAATCCTTTTATCTATCAAGATCTCTCATTTTCACTTCAATGTCTAAGAGGGTTCGCTTGTGATTTAAATTTATTAGGAATAATGGAGTTTTATTCCTATTTTAGTTAAGGGTTTGGATTAATAATCAATAAATAATATTGTAATAATTATAGTCCTAACTTGTATAATTTATTTGTCTTATTTTACCTTTCTAATAATTGTAATAAATTACAAGAAATATAACTTAGCTTAAAATAGGCTAAAATGACTATTTAAGGGTCTAAAACTCATTGTTCAAGACTGAGATAGTGTCAAAAATCAAAATTTGGCTTTCATTTAATAAAAATATAAGACCATAAAAAATAGGAAACTTTACACTATTATCCTCTTCATTGTCCAAACTATTCATAAAGACCTAATTTTTGGGGGTTCTTTTCACTATTATTGTGTGAGCCTAACTATGAAATATTGAGTGATGAATATTAATGGAGATCTCTATAGAGATGATTTAATCTTCAAACCCTAACCCCCCAACATGCTTGATAAATGGTATATGAAACACTTAAAAAGGGTGGGGTATTGTGTATAATATGCATTGAACATGTGATCTACATCCCTTGTGTGGGTATGTTACCTATATACCAATACTCCAAAGAGGGATCAATCCATATGTATTCTCCCACTTGATGTGATTTGTGTAATAGCGTAATGTGAATGAAAAAATACCAAATTAAGAGTGATTGAGCTAGCTAGGGACTGGTGTGATATTTTGAATATGTTTGTAGTTGTGTTAGGTGATTGTATGTAGAGAATATGAATGTTTAACTTAGTGGTTTGTTTGTATTCTTGCTTGATTTTTAATATTTATCACCTCTATTTATAAATGAAATTTGTATGGGATTTTATAGGGAACAATTGGTCATGGGTTAAATGTATTTATGCTAGGCTGATGTGATGAAAGGTAGGACTCAGATTAAATTGATTATTTGGGATCAAATTATGATTGGACAAGAGCACTAAAAATGGGACACTCCAGAGTTTAACATTATAGTCTAGGTATAGTGCTTCTATCCTATAGGTTAGGGACTTGTGGGGTAGGATTGGCCTAGGAAATAAAGTGTAGGTGAGCTATAATGACCATCTGAAAGGCTATAGATGACTAGAAATGAGAAAAAGATGTCTATAAGGGTCTTAAGAGCATGCAAGAAGGACATATGGATTAGGTGTCACAAGCCACACTCAAACTACCAATTTGGACATTTTATATGACTACATTGCCCCCCCATTTATTTTAATGATGTATCAAACTAAAATACTAGGATAAAGGACAAGTAGAAATCATACCTGAACTTACCTACAAGGGTGAATCCCATGAGGTTGTGTGATGTTGGGTATGTGTAGAGAGAGCACATCATGAAGTGAAAAATCTATAAGAGGAAAAAAAGAGGAGATCGAATATTTACTAACCAAGTTGTCTAAATAGAGAATGTATAAAAATTGGGATAAAGAGAGAGGAAGAGAAAGGAATGGATACACCTGACTAGGTATGCAAACCAATATAAAACTTGTTATGATGTTGAGTGGTGATGGGTATGTCTTGTACCAAAAGTAATAATACAAATGGAGTTGAGTGTTCAATTACACAAGAGTGGCTCAAGAATACAAAGGCTATCTCTTTGGCTCTATCATCACCCACTAAGTGAAGCTATGTGATTATGTATGTGTTAATTGATGTTTGAACTGTGTGTCTAATCCTTCTGAGTAGGTGGATCAAGAATATAAAGGCTAGCTAGTCCTTTCTCTCCATGATTTCCAACTAAGTGAAGCTATGTGCTAATACAGGTATTAATTTATATCATGTGAGATGGCTCCTGAATCACATGAATACTTTTTAATTTAATAATACGGCATAGATAACCAAATGTGTACTAAGTACTAGGCCAATCTTGGCCACTCTGAAAGGTGGATATTAGTATTATATGAAACCCACTCTAAAATTATTCCAAACACCTATGGATGTAATAAGGCATGCAAATTCCAAGAATACTATGCTAATGTACTAAACTCAAAAAGAAAAGAAGTCAAACGTACCATGCACATTTCCCCCAATCACTAGTGTCTATAACATGGATTTTGATATGGAAGTTGTACCAACTACCTAATCTAAAATTGTAAGTGAGATCCATCGTGCCACACATGATTCCCCCTATTTCTAGATTCTCTAATAAAAACTATACTAAAACTACACAATCTAAACATAACTATAACTAACAAAATTATAACTAAAATTACCTTTCTATCTATTCTTGGAAAATATAAGTTTTCTTTGTATGGATAGGAGCACTAAAAATAGGACACCCTACTATCCAACGTTGTAGTCCAAGTATGGTTCTCTTGTCCTTTTCTATTTATGATCAATGTTATGTGTTCATCACTATTTTCCTAGTCTGCTCTACCTATTTTGGGTTTTGGTTGTTGTTCTGAGTGTTTTAAAAACTATTTTTTTGACTAGTAGGAAGCTCTACTCTCTATGAAAAAACCCTTATTTATTTCCCCCTCTTCTTAGGGTAGGAATTAAGACCCTATAATGACTACCCTCAAAATAAATATCCATAAAAGTGTGTTATGCTATGAAATACATTATATAGTAATGATAATCAAAAAGATGTCTCAATATATAGCATAATTTGAAATTGAGATTGTTAGATTAATATGGGTATGCCTAGATAGATATAACAATGTAATAACATGTGTAGTATACTAAATTTAAACTATAAATGTTAGTTGTTAGTTGTTAGTTTTTAAGGAGGGATGGAGCAGGATGTCCATCATGGCATCCAAGAAAGAAAGATAATGCATGATGTGGATCATGGCATTGAAAACAATGAGAAGAAAACAACCAAAAACCATATAAGGCAAGAATAAATAAACATACAAGAGTGGCCAAGGTTCCAAGTAAATAATTAACATGGGTACATGTCACTCAAACTTTAAATCAATCATACAAGGCATGTTCAAATTCCCACATAGACATATAATTAAAAATAAGAAAAGTTGGCATGAAGGCCATAATCACATAGAAGAGTAAAATCAAAATACATTGGTAAATTTCCTAAGGCACACATAAGAATGGAAGTAAAAGATATTGGCAAATGTCCTTAGGTACACACAAGAGATAAAATAAGAAATGATAAATGCAATCACATCTAGCTATGTAAAGAAAAAAAGGATGGCATGTAAATGCTGAAAATATAATTACATATAACTAATCAAAGTAAGAAGTGAAAGTATGCAAAACATGGAATACAAGACTAGGTATATGCTAATAAATACACAAGTTTTATATACTAGTGAATGTTGATAGAGTAATCTATGTAAGCTAGTAAGTAATGTATATCATCATGATAACTCGAGTGTGTGGTATAGGAATGATATAACCTAGATGGTGTAGTCATGTATAAGATGCCCTCAGTGGGTAGATATGTTGATGTATGTCTTGAATGTAGAATTAGGATGCCCCCTCAATGGGTAGATTGAAGAAATAAAGGATCTAGATATCACTACACACACTCAAAGAAGATCAAGTGAAGAATGGTAATGTAGATAAATTGATAGATAATAGCATAGAAAAATAAAATGCAAGTCTATCATGGTAGTATAAATGTAAAGCATGGATAATTTATACAGTTGAAATGTTTTTGGTATTTTGAGTTATTTATATGTTTTTGTATTTTGACATTTTGTATTGTTTTTGGTATTTTTGAAATTTTTTAATGTTTTTGTATTTTGAACTAATCTATGTACAATAAATCATAAGAAGACTATGTACAAAAAAATTGAAAAGAAGTTATATAGAAGTAATCTGATAATTATGTACAAAAAAGACTGAGAAGAAGTGATACTAACCGATGAGTCTCATAAGAAACTCCCTATCATGGTATCCTATATCAAGAAGAGGGATCATGAATGATCATGAAGCATGATGGAAGGGCTGCGACTATGGCTCTAAAATTTATGTATGATGTAAATATCTACAATGGAAACTGACTATGGGGTCCCCTTATAACTCTAAGAAGTAGATGAAACTATGGGGCTCTTAGGGACCCATCTAGAAGTAGAAGTTATTAGAACATGTGCTCTATGTGTATAGGTATGAAACCTCAATGATACTACCCTAGGTGTGAACACTATAGCTAGAAACTATCTAGAATATTGAAACTATGGTTGATCTAAAAGAGGCCTCTATGGAAGTATATAAACTTTTTTACTGGTGATGGAGGCCTTGACTATGTCTAAATCTGAATTGGAGGAAGAATTATAACTAGTGGAGAAGCTAAAATTGATGACTATAAAGTATTATATGGCTCTAAAGTTGGGAGTGGTAACTCATAAAAAACTTCACCAATTATAATAACTTGATTAGCATGACTAAGTTTCATGCATTTGTGAATTGTATAAAGTACTACATAGATTTTTTGAATCTATGGTTGACCAAGTAACATATCAAATAATCCAACACTAGGAATAATAGTAAATGGTGTGTACACATGTGTTAGCACAACCTAGAGAGTAAGTACAATATCACCCAATAAACTCTATATGTGCCCACTGAATTCATTGATAATTATGTCCATTAGGGTCATATCCTGCTCTGAATATCCCAAATGCTATAGTAATGTCATAGTGCACATGTTTACACTAGATCCATTATCTATGAGAACACTATGAATGATATGGTGATTAATGCAAGTTGTAATAAAGAGTAAATGGTAATCTAAATCATCCTCAACTATCTCATGCTCTAAAAAGGAGATCAAAGGTCTAGCTAGAACTCTAGAATTATACACGCCAATCATGTTGCTCAAAGTATGTGACTCAATTGAAGGTGACTAGTATGTAGATGGTGGAGGGTGCACATGATACGCATGGTGAACACCTGATGTGTCTCTTATCTCTTATTTAGAATGTTGTAGGAAAGGATCTGAGAAAATTTGCAAAGCTTTATCCTATGTTTACTTTTCCTAAGGAGGCTCAAATGGAGTGCCAAGATCAATAAGGTCACCATCTATCAAGTCATATATCTTGTGTTTTAAATTGATGCATATATGCATTATGTGGATTGGTACCCTATAAAAATTACAAAATGAATTCTGATCATATCCTCATGGAAGAGGATTTTTCATGCCAATTTCTTGAATAGGAGGGAGAGATATGATATTACATTCCAATAAAAATTGTAAGACTCTAGCTATAGATACTAGTAAGTTGGTAAAAGTTCATTGAGGAGGTGTTGATAAAACCACTTGCTAAGAGGGATCTGAAGCCACATTAACTGTAGGCTAATTTTTATTTTTGTTATCATTAACCTTTACTTTGTATGGGACTTTACTATTACTCTTGTTTGTTATTTTTGATATGCTTGTGTACTTGAGTTTGCCTATTGAAATTAATTTGACTTCCCTTTTATTTAGTGTATGACATAACTCAATGAAGTAAGAGAACATTTTAAACATTATTAACTCATGCAAAGTTGGTAGAAGACTATGTTTGAAGAGATCCTATAATTCTTGATTGGCCATGGGGCTAGTCATTTTATCCAAGATAGTCTTATATCGAAGAACATAATCTATGAGATACTCATTTGACCTTTATTTCTATTGTGTAACTTGGGTATAATAAAATTTGTCACCTATGTTAATACTAAAATGAGTTAGGAACATGTCAACTAAAGGATTGAATGCATTGATTGACTAATTTGATAGACTATAGAATCATTATAAAGCATAATCCTTTAGACTATATGGAAATATCTTGGTTAATAACCATTCATTTAGCACATAGTCAAAACATGCTACATGAAAATATCTCAAGTGTGTCTCTGGATCATACTTTCCATCATATATAGTGAGCTTGGGTTGAATAAAATTGGGTGGCAAGGGTGTAGAATCAATATAACGTTCCAATGGTGTATGAATTAGAACAAAAGAATCCAAATCTTGTGTTGGTCTAGAGGCACCTTCCTTACAATATAGAACCTTTGAGAGAAGATATTTTATCTCTTTCACAAGTGTAGCCACATCATGAGACAAAGATGTACTAGCCATAACTAGTGGTGCCACATAGGAAGGTTGGGCCACTATATGGAGTTGTTGAGACATAGTTATCCCTATAGTGTCATTTACAATTGGTTGTTATGAAGGAATGGAAGACTCAACTTGCTTAAAATTTTTAATTTACATGATATATTATAAGATAAGAGTATGATTTGGAGGTTGTTCCCTAAGTCTCTCTCTAAAACTTTATAAAATCAAATCTTTATTGATGAAAAAATCATTATCAACAATAGGTGAAAGTGGAGAAAGAGCCCGATGTGGTGGTTCATGAATATAAGTGTGTGTATCATCATTATTGTTCTCATATTACTCATTGTCTAAATTATCCTCATAGAATTAGTGTAATTTGGATGTGTAGAATCTATAGAAGGAAATTGAACTAGTTATTTATCCATGGTATATGGATAGGTTGAAGGAATCTAGGTTAATTTAGGAGGGTTGTCACTAAGTCTTGCACTTCACCTCAAAGGAATATATGCAATGAGCTTAGGTGGAATAAAAAAACTTGAAAAATTAAAGAGAAGATTAAATAAATATAATCTAAATAGCACACTAAAATATGCATAAAAAGGATATAAAGTGTGAATAAACATGTAAGGTGATACCTCAAGAAGCCAAGTGAGTTGGTAAATAACTAAGGTTTGAAAGAAATAATTGTTAAAATTACTATGGTAAATTTAAAAAATTAAATGTGAAATTTTGGTTTATGTGTAACGTGATACCTCAAAAAGCAATAGGTCCTAGTATAGTTCAACTAGGGTTTGAATGATTTTTTAAAAAAAATTACTAAGGTAATTTAATAATAATTTTGAATTTTTTATTTAAATATGTAGGAAAAATTATAAAAATACTAGAAAAATCAGTAAAGAATTTTCCCTAGGGTTTTTAGGGTTTTTTTGCATAAATGAAGTAAGTCAAGTTCACTAAATGATTTAACTATTTTGGCAATAATGGAGTTTTATTCATAGTTTAGTTAAGGGTTTGGATTAATAAATCCAAAAAATAATATTGCAATAATTATAGTCCTAATTTGTATAATTTATTTATCTAATTTTACTTTTCTAAAAATAGTAATAAATTAGGGAAAATATAACTTACCTTAAAATAGGTTAAAATGATTGTTGTAGGGTCTAAACTAGTTGTGCATGACTGGGATAGTGTCACAAATTAGAATAATTTAGTGAAAAGATAGGACCACAAAAAACATGACACTTTTTAGTCTAATTTTATTATCCTCTTCTACTGTTATTGTCCAAACTACTCATAGAGACCTATTTTTTTAGGTTCTTTACATCGTTCTTATGTGAGCTTGCTTGTGAAGTCTCGAGTGTTGAATTTCAATGGATATTGCTATAGAGATGATTTAATATTTGAACCCTAAACCTCCATCATGCTTGATCAATGGGATATAAATCACATGAAAATAGTGGGGGGGGGGCTAGTGAGTGTAAGATGTATTGAACATGTGATCCACACCTCTTGTGTGGGCACGCTACCTACATACCAATACTCCAAATATGGATCAGGCCATATGTATTTATCCCACTTGATGTGCATTGTGTAATAGTGTAATAAAGATATAAATATGCCAAATTTAGAGTGTTTGAGGTGGCTAAGGGCTAGTGTGAGAGTTTGAATGTGTTTGTAACTATGTTGGGTGATTGTATGTAGAGAATAGGAAAGTTTACCTTAGTGGTTAATTTGTATTCATTCTTACTTTGTAATATTTTTCACCTCCCCTTGTAAATGAAATTTGGATGGGGTTTTATAGGGAAAAATTGATCATGGTTTAAATGTATTCACTCTAGGCTGACATGATGAAGGATAGGAATAAGATGAAATATAACATTTGGGCTCAAATTATGATTAGACAAGAGTGACAAAAATGAGACACCCTAGGGTCTAACACTATATTCTAGGTATGGCACTCCTATCCTATAGGCTTGAGACCTGGTGGATATGATTAAGCTAGGAAATATAGTCTAGATGAGCTGGAATAACCATTTAGAAGGTTATGGATGACTAACAATGAGAAAAAAAGGTGTCTAGAACGGTCTTAAGAGAATATAGGAAAGAACTATGTATTGGGTGTCACAAGCCACACTCAAACTACAAATTTGGACATTTTATATGACTATAGTCTGAAGCTTGACAAGGATTGAGTAGGAAAAACATAGCCTTGACAAGATTGACTAGAAGGATAATTAGGCTAGAAAGGAGGTTGAACTAGAGTGGGAGGGGGAGCATAAGATTTTTTATAACCTTATTAATTTTGGTATGTTTCTATTTGAGATCCACTTAGGGTGAATTCTTGAATTCTATCGATCTGATATGAATAATGTAAAGGAATAGAGTATTCAGATTGAACCAAAGAAAAATAAGAATACATACCAATTTTTTATTTTTAGACACTTGGACTAATTATACTAGTTGTGGTTAACTTAGAGTCTCCATTGATGCTTATGTTCATTCTTCCAAAGGATGGTGTATTGAAGATCAACATCAAATTCTCTTTAATATATGAAACCCTTGTCCCACCAGGCATGCCAAAAATATTATCACAATAAATTTCACCCATAAGTATGTTTCTCAAGCCTCCTCACTAAGGTGATAGCATGGAGACACCTCTAAGATATGGGTGGCATAATAAATGAGGTAAATATATAGATAGGGATAGCTCCCTTGATGCTTCACCTTGAAACTATAACTAAGCCTATTTATTTATAGGGAAAGGGATAGATAAAGAAAGTAAATAACAATAAGGATGTGGTGTACCAAATTAATACCCTCCACTTGCCTATAATGTAATAAGAACATGAAAAAAGACTGAAAACCTATCACACTAACTCAATATGAGCCTGTAAACATTAGTATTTTAGTATGAAGTTACAAATCAATAAAATAATTAAGAGAGGATGATCTCATAGGAGACACTAATGAAGCAATTTCCACACTTAATTTGACCTACTAAGATGAATAACAACCTGGAAATATGTAATGAGATGGGATAAATGCAAGAGAGATACGACACTACTACTAACATTCATCAACCACTATAAGTATACACTAATTGTAGCATTAAGTCTATAAATTATCTTATATTCATCTCAAAGGAAATTAAAATTGTTTTTAATAGTAGGGATTTTCCATACTTATGTTGAGGATTCATTTAAAACCCTTATAAGGCCATACATATAGAAGAGAATTAGGGAAAAGATGGACATTAGAGAAACCCATGACAAGTGTCATCCATCTAAAATTAGTTACCATCCAAATGGAGGGTGAGATAATTGTTTTATTATCTTCCTCAGAATGTGATGTTTTGATTTGATGATGCCTTCATCAAGGTGGCATAGTATCTTCTTTTGTCTTCTTGTGACCCTTCATATTCCCCTAATGAAAATAACCTCTATCAAGATTGGGGAGTTACAAACTCATGTTGTGACACATGCCCACATAGCTTCCTTGACACCTTAAAATGTTATTATTGGCTTCTCAATATTTCTCTCATTCTCAAGAGTGATCCATATATCTCATACTCCATGACATTCATTTCTTCCATTAGAGACCTACAAATTATTGATCAAGTCTTATTTGAGGTCATGAGAAGAAAGGTAATGAGGGAAGGTATATCTCTCATACCATATCTAAATCTTAATTGAATATTTCCTCTATCCAATCTTGTGAATCAATGAAAGATGCCTTATACAACCTACATATTTCTTCAATAATGTCAAGAGAAGCATTGCATAACTTAGCTCATGAAAGACTAATTTGGTTTTGTAGATCTAAACAATAAAGATACTCTTTTATACATATCTTAGTTTCTTATATCTTATCCTAACAACTTGGTATATTTAATAATTGATTTTTTTAGCATAAAATTTCTACCCAAGCTTACATGATTATTTCAAATGATCAAGAGTCTTCATTAGTCCATATTCCTATAGATAGGCCTAAAATACCACTTCCAAACCATTTTTCATAACCCCTCCTCTTCACACGTACCAAATTTTTGATTCCATGGATTTCCTTGAGAATCAAAAGGACCATCAAATTACTTCCATGGCCAATTAAATTCACTAAGGTCACTTAAAGAGAAAAACTCAATCATTGAGTCCTTAGAAGTGTTTTAGGAGGATTTTGAGGTGTTTGTCTTACTAATGATACTTCATAAAGAGTGGTTCTTCTATATATTAAAAAATACCACAAATTTGAAGGGTATAGGTCCTATTAACACTCCCTACTATCATTTTTTCCCATTCACTTACTCATGCAAATTCTAATGTGATGAATGAGGCCTTCTTTAATGTGTAAGTTTGTTCCAAGAGGTCAAGAAAGAGATTTTGAGAAAAAAGGATTTAAATTGATATTTTTTGCTTGGAAATGGTTTAATTATGTATAAAACACCTCTTATAGGTTTTAAAACTCTTATTTTATCCACTTGACCTTTCAAAATACCTAAAACCTGATCTAGCCTATAAAGAGGGTTTGAGAGCAATTATGTAAATGTGACGCTAATGGCATGACTTTAATGTTTTCATAACTTAAAAATTAATATAATCAATGTGAAGGACTTAATTAGGAATATTTACATTAAATAAAAACCCTAATACTCCCAAAATAATGACAAAATACATATCATCCATGTATTTTGTATGCAAACCTATAAGTCTTCATTTGGGCTTGTCACCTTGTTAAGCTCGAGAATAACTCCATTTGAGTGGTTTATACACCTATTTAGGAATCCAAACATTTCCACCATGTTCTTAAATTCATATAAAATCTTACATCACCTTTCAACTTATTTATCAATCCAAACAATTCACTTTTGCCTCATGTTTATGCCAAAATTACCCTTGGTTGTAGATGTTCTTTTTTAGGAGTTGATTATATATAACTATATGCATATTATTATCCATTTCAATGATTCAAAAAAAAATTAGGAATCTATTATAAGGTTCATATTATATAATTAATTTTCACCCTTGGATATGGTTCTTTAGTCTCTCTCCAATGAAGCTACAAAATGGGAACAACCCTAGGTTATGAGTATACTATTATGGGGTTGAACCTTTGGGTTATGGGCAAGCTCCCTAGGTGTATCAATTAAGATCTTAATAAGATAATTATATAAATTTGGAAAGGGTTTATAAATGGGAAAGTAATAACTTAAAACATAAATAATGGTGATGCACCATATAATAATACTCCAACTACATTAAAACACACAAAATTGAAGCCAAAAGACCTACCACTCACACAACCCTAACACTAGTTGAGTTTACATAAGTAATTATTCAGAAAGCTTGTATAAATGGGTTATAATATGAAGGATTGGACTCATTAAAAAAATACGTCAGACTTGTGACTAATAAACATGACTCAATACTTTAAAATTAAAATCTATCATACATAAAGGTGAAGGTAGAAGACAAAAATCAAGGGGAGAACTCCCACCACATGATCCTGATCAAACAAACCATAATACACACAAAGATGAAAGAATAGTATAAAATAATCAATATTATTAAATTCAATATGTTGTCTCATTAAAATAAAATTAGAGTTTCCCCTAGTAAAAGCATGAAGCATTCCTCTCAATAAGAAATGAGAGGTCTTAAATAGAAAAAGAGAGAAGGAGAGGGGTAAAAGGGTTCCAAAAAGACTTGAATCCACTTGAAAGTGTTTACACTACTCATTATAACATAGGAAGAGATATTGGCCTCCTCTTTCCATGATTTATCTCCTACATTTGGCTATCACTTGCACCTTTTTTTTTCAAAAGGCTTTAAAAGGCTTAAATTTGCACATTAGAGCACTTTATGTTATAATTTCAACTTGACTTAATGATGTCATTCTCTCATCAATTGGAAAAAAAGTATTTAATCATCTAGAATCTCTATCTACCTCCTCTAAAATATCCAAAATTACATATCACAACATAATTTACCATTATCATCTTTTAGAAGTCACCCTTTACTATTAGCATCTTTTAGAAATCACACTTGACCACTAGCTTCTTTTATAAGTCACCCTCGACCACTAGTGTTCAGTGAAGATAACATATTTTTATTGGGATAACATCAAGTGAATTGATTCAAATTTCATGTTAAAATTGATCCATTTTATTCCTTTGGAAACCATTATACCTGCAAACATTTCCTTTATCTTACACTTCACCATTAGAGACCCCGTGGGAGCTTAGGCCACCATGAGAGTCTTCACCCTAAAGCTTGCCTATGAGCTAGAATCTTGTTGGAGTCTAAAAAGTCTTGAATATGTATTTTTAGTAGGTATTATTATCTCTTTAGGTCATTTAATGGCCACTAATACACCTATAACATTTCTCAAGGATCCATTAATGGAGGCCAAACATGTAATTTTTTCTTTAGAGGCCCAAAACTAAATTTTTTGAGTGCTAACATGCCATGATGGATTTAATGATATAATATAATACTATTTTATGACATATCATGGGTAGGATAACCTATATAAATAATTTAAACATCTTATCCTTTGAAACACCCTTGAGAAGCTTACAAAAATAGTTAAAAAGAGCCTCAAAATAACCCATACGTACCAAATTCTCTCTCCAAATAGATCCAATAGATTCTTATATGATATATTTCATTATTTTAGATGTATTAAAGGTGAAATTATGGAATAATAATTCATTTTATGAAGCTTGGAGCCAATTGATCCGCTAAAGAGGGTTTGAAAGGGTTTTTTGATCACTTTTTAGTATTAGCAATTGTTCATAAACCTCAACACCTTAACCAAAATCTATACAAAAATAATTTCAATTAAATATGTGTAATTAAAACATAATAAAATCATTTATTCCAACTCCCTATGTAGTGAAAGATATGAGCATCTAAAGAGTGGCTCAAACTAGGTGTCAAGACTTGAAAAGTTTGAATTTCTCTTTGGGGAACCAATAATACATTTACATTGAATTAATATAATTTAAAAACCCTTATAAGACCTGAAACAACTCCATCAAACATATTATACTTAAAAAAAAATTGAAACATGCAAAATATCCAAACCTATGCACATAGGCTTGTGTTTTGCATGTTTTAGCTAACCCTCAAGGTCATCCTTGTATGAAAAAGAGAGTGTGTACAATCTAATAAAGTGTATTAATACATATATTAAATACTAAATACCTTATAACACTTTTAAAAATTAAAAAAAATCTTTTTTCATACTTGTACCTTTCAAAAACTTTCTGATCTCTAATGGTGGTTATCAATGGACAAGCACGTGGGTGTGACAAAACAAAAAATATGTCCCTTATTTATTTGCCCCAAATAATATTATGGATGATTATAACCACTCATAAAAATAATTCATACCAAGTTTCATAGTTAGACCTCACCTATAGAGATGTGTAGATGATTGTTTCTCAAAATTTGCTAGTAGATTGCTTACGTGCATGACTGATTATGACTGCATGAGGTCTTATAAAAAATATAAAGTGGTTGACCTATTTCCTCACAAATATTATGTATAGTTATATAAATTCATGATGATTATATGTACCAAATTTGAAAACTTGAAACCACCTATATGTTTTCTAAAAACACCAATTTCTTTATCTTGCAATTATTTTAGACCTCCTCTACATGCCTTTGGGATTGAAAACTCCCTATAACTTACCAAGAATATTTATTTGTGTCATATCCTTCCATAAATAATAATATCAGCCTATGATACCCTTAGGATCTCCCAAAAATAGTGTGATAAGGTCTACCACCTTCTAGGCATAGTAGGTTTAGGTTTATCTTTATGCTAAATTGGGCTAAATTGAGCTTTTCTTAGATTTATTAATGTGTTGAAATAATGATAATGGATCTTAGGTATTCTTCTAAGCACCTTACATCCCATAAATTTCCCATTTAACCCCTATAACCTTCACTTTTAGACCTAGTTTTGAGCATAAACTCCATTAATGGAGATATGAAAACTTGATTTTTCTCTCTCTTAATCTCTCTTTCTCAATATTGGACCATACCATGAATATTTTGAGGTATATTAACTATTTTAAGTCATATCAACATGTTTCTAAATTCATCATGCACTCAAAACATCCATTTTCTTCATAAATCTCCATATTAGCTCTCTCATGTTCTTAAGAGACCCTATTTTAGATTGGGGGTGCTAAAATGAGTTCTAGGCCTCACCTAGATCTATTTTTGGATCCATTGGATAGGTATAAATTTGGAATAATTGGGAGAGTTATAAAAAATCATAAAAACATCACCAAGCTCTCAAACAAGAAATAACCAAAAAGTGCCATCTTGTTTCCCTATCTTTGTTTTGATGATGGTTCTTGATTTCTAAGGGTGAACTAGGGAAACTCAAAGAGGTTTTGTATCTCACCCATTCCCCCAAATATCCTCCAAATTTCATGTCCTAACTCTCAAGGAAAGTACTATTGTCACCCCTTTCTCTTCTAGTACTCGAGGTCTCTCTTAGCTCTTTAGGCCTACAAAACTAAAAAATGGATTTTTTGTCCTTTATATGTATGAAAAATATTAGGACATGTCTGAATCACCTTGGGGAAGATACCATGATGTCCCATTCCAAATTTTATACCTTTAAACCTTGTGATTATATGCAAACCTTGAAATAGCTATGGCACTAAGCTTGAGAAAATACATGGTTTAGGGGGTCAAAACACAAAATTTATTACTTGAGGGATTAATGGAGTCTATAATGTCATTATCTCATGATCTTAATAATTATTCACCATCCACATAACATTTTCTCTTTGTTTTTGGTTTTCATTTGATGCAACACAGATGTTTTACTAAGCTTCTCAAGCCTTCTTGGCCTTTAATCTTGTCAATGAGTGTTTTTACATCCTAAATCTAACTTGATGATCTAATTTTGATCATTTAAGAGGGTATATACCTTAAGATTAAAATTTTGAAGTTAGTGGTTTTGAAATTTGGTCTAATGAGGTTAAAAATGGTTAACATATTGGTAACTCTACAAGGTTGGATAACCTTCTATCCAAAATACTTGTGCCACGTATGTCCATTGGGAATGGGAGTCTCTAAATCAATCCAACCAACTAATTTGATTCTAATTTTCACTGATTCCATGCTTTAAAACACCTTTGAAAACTAATAACAACCTACTACCTCTAAATAACACAATAAAATAAACCAACTATACAAACAAATTGTGCTAAAGGCACTTAGAGAAAGTAAACACACCAACTATTGTATACAACTAGCATGAATATTTACCCTCCTCCTATATCAAAATTAAAAGTTATTTAATCACTCTCTTCATGCAAATAAACATGATTAAAGACACTCTACTTGTGAAACACTATGCTTGATGAATCATAATTCTCATGAGGATCAATTGGAAAAAACATGTCCCTAATATATAAGTACTCTTGAGATGACTCAAAATTGATTCCATGATGATCTTAAATGTGAATAATGTATTGGGAGAAGGTGTCAATATGAATTGGGAGAGCGACTACTATCTCTCCACTTGGTGTCTTTAAAATACCACATTCTTCCACTTTATTCTTGTGTAAATTAGGATTGATCATGATTAGAGCATCATGCTCATAGTTTTTTAGAAGGACATGTCTCTTAACATCCTTAAACTCTTTGGTTATGGCATTGAACTATTGCTAAAACTCTTTAAGCTCTTCACTAGTATGTTTGTCCAACTATATCAGCTGAGCACTTGAGATGTCTCCTTCATCAACCTCACTCAATATTTCATCTTGTTTGTCAACTATAAATGAGGGTTTATTTGACTAACCAAGGTCTAAAACATCAAACTTTTCTTACTCAAGGTATGATTTGCCTTCTTTTAGCTCCAACATATCAGGGATGTCTTTAATTAACACCTCATTTTGAAGTGGACCACCCTTTGGTACCTAGTTTTGATTCCTTTTTTCATCTATGTAGAATAAAAATTCAGTATTCCATTTAAGACCTACCTCATATTTATCTTGAATATTGTCCTCTTCAGGATTTAATTCATTACTGTCAAAGCCATGCCAAGAAGGCTAGTCCAAATCTAATTTTTCATCCTCTAAAAAAAGTGGGTTGATAAATATCTCTTCTTCATACACACTTACCTTATATTTTATAGACTCACTCGAGACTACAATTTCTTCCTCTATCCTTTATAAAATAAGTTATTTCTCTAAGAGGGAGATGGTGTGAGGGTGAAGAAGTTCACCTTGCTTGTAGCTTAAGAGAGTGTCATTCCAACTAGGTACCTTGAGTGGTATTTTTGGTGTCCCTTGAGGGAGGGAGAAAGAGTCTTGGAACTCTTGTAACACAAGATCATTGAGTTGAGCTAAAACCTCTTTGTTATTCTCTTCAACCACTAACTCCTTCTCTTGAATTGGTTCTTCCACAACTAACACCTCTTCCTTCTTCTTTATGCCTTTCTTAATTGATTTCCATGATGAAAATGTATAGGGTACAACCACCTTCTCTTCTTCATGAATGGGTATAGGATAGGGTGGTTTCACAAGAGAGGGCATGACATATTCAAGGTCCAAGGTGTAAGAAGGTGTCCAAGTTGAGATGGTTTCTAAATATTGAGTGGGAATGGACATAGGGGTAGGAAAGGGAAAACTGATTGGTTTGGGTTTTACATACTCATCCTCCCAATCAGTCAACATCTCCTTTATCAAGAGTATCCATTTCTTTACTTGGTTATTCTCAAAGTATATATAATCTCCTTCCTTAATGCTTACCCACACACTTTAAAAATCTTAAAATAAGTCACTTGTCTTATTCATGGCATAGATGGGGAAATCTTTGTCAAGGGTTACCTCTACATTTAACTTCATGATTGATCTTCCATGGTCTAGAATTATTTTCTTGACTCTTGAGAAAGATGACCCTTGATAAGGTTAACTAGGGGGATGGATTTGAACATAAATAAAGGTAGAAGAGGGAAATTAGGGTCTAAGATTGGATGATCTCATTCTTAAGAACAATTGATGGTTGTGTTTGGTCTTATCTAACCAAGAACTCTTCTTGAAACCTCAACTCTTGCTCCTAAACAAAAGCTTGGTGTTTAATATTTTCTTGCTGACTATAACACTCTTCCACCCTATCACTCTCTCTCAATTCTCTTTCAATATCAAGTCTTATCTCTCTAAAATTATTTTTAAATTGACTAAAGAGAGATAAACTCTAACAAGGTTGATACATTGAAGCTTTAGATCCACTTAGGGTGAAGTCATAAACATTATTAGCTTGACAAGTGTGATGTTGAGGTAGAGAATGAATATATTGATCAAAATATGTTTGATTACACATATAAAATTCTGAAATTAGGCATTTTGGCTACATAACTAGCTGATGTTTGTAGTGGATTCACCATTGGTGTTTGTAAATTTGCCTCCAAAGGCTGATTGCACTGAAAGGTAACACTAAGAACCTTTCTATGAGATGTAGAACATAGTAGTAGTCCCACTGGTCATGACAAAAAATATTGTATACATAATTTTCACCCTTTGAGAGGGTTATTTAGGTTCTTTACAACTAAGCTACAAAATAGGAACAACCCCAAGATATGGGTATCCTATTATGGGGTTGAACCTTTAGGTTATGGGTTAGCTCCCTAGGTGTATCAATTAATCTCTTAGTAATTTGATTCTATGTCTTGGGAAAGGGTTTAGAAGGGGGAAAGAAATAACTAAAAATATAAATAAAGGTGATACACCATAAAATGATACTCTAACTACACTAAAACACATAACTAAAGCTAAAATACCTACCACTCACACAACCTTAACATTAGCTACGTTTGCATAAGTAATTATTTAGAAATATTGTATAAATGGTATAAAATATGAATGAATGGACTCATTCACATCATACATCATACCTATGACTAATAAACATGACTTAATACCTAAAAAATCAAATCTATCATAAACAAAGGTGAAGGTAGAGGACAAAAATCAAGGGGATAACTCCCACCTTATGATCCTCATCAAATAAACCATAATGCACATAAATATGCAAGCATAGTAGAAGGTAATAAATATTATTAATTCAATATGATGTCTCATTAAAAATTTGGTAGAGTTTACCCTTGTTAAAGCATGAAGCATGCCTCTCAACAATAAATGAGAGGTCTTAAATATAAAAAAGATAAGGAGAGAGCTAAAAGGGTTATTGAAAGACTTGAATCCACTTGAAAGTGTTCACACTACTCATTACAATGTAGGAGGAGATATTTGGATCCTCTTTCCATGATTTAACTCTTCCATTTGGATTTCAATTGGACATTTTTGCTTCAAAAGTCTTGAAAAGGCTTAAGTTTACACATTAGAGAACTTTATGTTCTAATTTCAACTTGACTTAATGATGTCATTCCCTCACCACTTGGATAAAAAGTATTCAATCCTATAGAATCTCTAACTCCTCTCAACTCTCCCCATGTGTATATCATGACATACTTTACCATTAGCATATTCTAGAAGTCACCCTTGACCATTAGCATCTTTTAGAAGTCACCCTTGACCACTAGCATCTTTTAGAAGTTACCCTTGACAACTAGTGGTTAGTGAATATAGAATAGTTTTCTTAGTAGACCATCAAATCAATTAGGTCTAATTTCATGTTGACATTGATCACTTTGCCTCCTTTGGACACAATTAGACCTAAAAACATTTCCTTTATCTTACACTCCACTATTAAGGACCCCTTGATAGCATAGGCCACCATGAGAGTCTTCACCCTAAATATTTCCTATGATATATAAGCTTTTTGGAGTCTCCAAAGGCTTGAATATGGATTTTGAGGAGGTATTATTATATATTTGGGTCATTCCATGGCCTCTAATACACCTATAACTTTTCTCAAGGCTCCATTAAAGGAGGCTAAACCTATAATTTTTTCTCCAGAGGCCCAAAACATGATTTTATGACTGCCAACAGGCCATGATGGATTTAATCAGCTCATATGATACCATTTTATGACATTTTAGGGGCATGATAACCTCTACAAATACTTTAAACATAATATCTTTTGGAACACCCTTAACAAGCTTACAAACATAGATAAAAGATCCTCCAAATAACCCATACATACCAAATTATCTCTCCAAATAGAACCAATAGAGTTTAGAGTAGCTATTTCATTATTTCATATATATTTAAGGTGAAATTAGGGCATAATAATTCATTTTAAGAATCTTAGAGCCAACCAATCCACTAGAAAGGGTCTGGAAGGGTTTTTGGAATACTTTTTGACCTTAACGATTGTTAATAAACCTCAAAACCTTAACCAAAATCAATCCATAAATAATTTCAAGTACATATGGGTACTTAAAACATACTAAAACCATTTAGCCCAAATCCCTATGTAGTGAAAGATATGAAAATCTAAAGAGGGGCTCAAATTAGGTGTCAAGACTTGAAAAGTTTGAATTTATTCTTGGGGGACAAATAAGACTTTTCCATTTTCTTACTCTTATTTAAAATACCCTTATAAGACCTAAAACAACTACATAAATCATATTATACTTCAAAAAAACTTTGAAACAAAAAAAAGATTCAAACTTATGCACATAGGCCTATGTTTTGCATGCTTTAACCAGCCCTCAAGGGAATCCTTATATGAAAACAAGAGTGTGAAGAATCTCATCAAGTGTATGAATACCAATAATCACTTTAAATTACCTTACAACACTCCCAAAAAGAAAAAAAAAAAACTTGTCATACTTATACCTTTTAGAAACCTTCTGAGCTCTAATGGTGATTGTCAACACATAAACACATGGTTGTGACAAAAACATGAATACATCCATTATGTATGTGTCAAAAATAATATTATTAATTCTTATAACCACTCATGAACATAATTCATACCAAGTTTCATATTTTGACCTCAGCTATAGAGACCTATAGATGAAGTTTTCTCAAAATTTTCTAGTGGACCACCTACGTGCATGACTAATTATGACTGCATGAGGTTTGATACAAAATATCAAGTTGTTTACATATTATATTGGCCTCAAAAAGATGATTTATATGTATAAAAACTCATGAAAATCATATGTACCAAATTTGATAATTTGAAACCACTTGTAGGTGCTCCAAAAATGCCAATTTCTTCATCTTAAAATGGTTTTATACCTGCTCTACATGATTTAGGGATTTAAAACTCCATCTAATTGCTCAGGACTATTTAGGTGAGGCATACCCTTCCATTAATACTAATCTTGGCCTATGAGACCCTTAGGATCTCCCTGAAATAACATGAGAAGGTCTATTACCTTATAGTCGTAGTAGGTCTAGTTGTGTCTTAATGCTAAATTGGGCTAAGATAAGCCTTTATTGGATTTATAAATGCATTAAAATCATGATAATATATATTATGGATACTATTTATCACCTTCCATCCTATAAATTTCCCATTTGATCCTTACAACCTTCACTTTTAGACTTGATTTTGAGCACGGACTTCATTAATGGAGATATGAAAACTTGATTTTTCTCTCTCTTAACCTATCTATATAAATATTGGATCATCACATGGACATTTTTAGGTCTATTAAATATTTTAATTCATCCCATAATGTTTCCAAATGCATCATGCACTCAAAACATCCTTTTTCTTTTGGAATCTCCATATTAGCTCTCTCGTGCTCTTAAGAGACCGTATTTTAGATTTGGGGGGGGGGGGGGGGGGGGGCTAAAATGAGTTATAGGAATAGCCTATATCTGTATTTTGATCCATTTTATTTTTATAAATTGGTAATACTTTGGATAATTTTATAAAATAATAAAAACATCACCGAGCTCTCAAACAAAAAATAACAAAAAAGTGCCAACTTACTGCCGTATTTTACTTTGATGATGGTTCTTGAGTTATAAAGGTAAACTAGAGAAATTGAGAGAGGTTTATGTATATCACCAATTAACCCAACTATTATAAAAATTTCAGGTCTTAAATCCTAAGTAAAATACTTCTATCACCCCTTATCTTCTGGCACTCTAGGCCTCACTTAGCTCTCTAGGCCTAGAAAATTAAAAAATGTATTTTTTGTCCTTTAAATATATGAAAACTCTTGGTAAATGTTTTATTCACCTTGGGTAATATACCATTATGTCCCATGATAAATTTTATACCTTGAAACCTTTCTCTCATGTGTAAACCTTGAAATAGATATGGCACTAAGCTTGAGAAAATGCATGGTTTATGGAGTCAAAACACAAAAAAAATTCCTTTAGGCCTCAGTGGAGTCTATAATGTCATTATATCATGATATTAATAATTATTCATGATCAATATAACCTTTTATATAACCCATTTGTTTCCATTTGACCTAACATAGATGTTTTGCTAAGCTTCTCAAGCCTTCCTGGCTTCTAGGCTTGCCAATGCGTGTTCTTGCATCCGAACTCCAACTTGATGAACTCATTTTGATAGCTTAAGAGGGTAGATTCCTTAAGAGTAAAATTTTGAAGTTATTGGTGTTTAAATTTTGTCTAAGGATGCCAAAAGTGGTCAATAATTCCCTTCAACCTAAAATAGATCTCATCTCTCAACCTACCTTAAAACTTGCATGCTTCCTCTCATTTGTATTTGCAAACTTGTAGATGCATGCTTCTTGCCTACTATCACAACAGAATTTCTTTGAAGGGAATTATTTTTTAGCTCAATAATATATTAATTTTTTTCCTAAGTATGATAGGTCATATATAATTACAAGAAACCAATTTCATCATTGTAAGTTTCCATGGACATATTGAAATATTAGGTCTCCAATAGGCTAAATAGGTTCTCTAAAAGAGACATTTGCCCAGACTAATGAATTTATTGAAACATAAGAACTAATTTAAGTTTATAACCACTTTATAAAATTAATTAAATGTTATAAATTCTTTTTTTTGTCTCCCAAAACTCTTGCTCAACACCAAAACTACCTCTTTATTGGTCTTCTCTATGCATAGGCCTATAACTCTTCTTCATTCAAATAGAATTGACTCAATTGATATTTTTCACTTCATATAAAATACCCAAACATTTTATAACTTTTTAATGGTTATAATGCTTCTCATAAAATTTATTTATATTGTCATTAGACACTAAAGGGCTTATTTTTCAACATTTTATAGGCAGACCTATAGGTCTCTACTTTGACCTCGTCCACTTTGCAAACTTGTCATAAAATGGGATTTTAGTGCCTTTCATATCCATAGATTATTATTTTTAAATATTTTTAGGACCTATAATATTTTTTAGGTTTTCATCAAGTGAGAAAATTAACAAGTTTTAATAAGAACTCTCCATGTCAAACATGTAGACCTACATGGATTACTTAAGAAGTTCATGGTTTGCTCCTCAAGCTTTAGCAGGGTGATTCAAAAATGTTTTCACTATTGAATTATGATTCATTTGGATGATACGTACCACAATAACTATAATAAAAAATATTATTCATTAGTTTCTTTATTATTAGGCCTTACTTGCAGTATTACCCTCTTTAGGTCTCAACATGCCTAATATAACTTCAATCAGGTTTAGTCCAACTAATGATTTTACCTTTCTAAGGTATCTAATCACTTTTACCACATTTTATTGGTTCTTATATAATAAAAATTAATCTATCATCCATTTTAAAACATATAAAAGTGTTCCCATTCACCACCTCTCTACCTACAACCTTGATCAAAGCAAGATAAGTATAGTATTCTAGAGATGTTCATTTTGTTATGAGGATTCCAAGCCTCTGTAGGTTTTTAAGGGAATCCTGATGACTTTTGAGAGTGTCATAAATATTTCAAGGTAACTTAGTATCCTATAATTTATCCTAAAACATGTTAGAGTCTTTCATAGATCCCAAACTCTCATGTTCAAGTCTTAAATCCTATCATTATATGGAGATTTTTCCTTTCCTTGCTTGCACGTGCCACAAAAATCTTGTAAAATGGTGTGGCAAGACTAGTATAATCCTTCATGACTTCACATAATCCTTTATTATTTTCAATTAGCATTCCTTAAATCTAAATTCTAATTTCATGATTTGGGAGGGCTTAGGGGTGGTCTCCTTCCCCTAATGTATTTTTTCTTAGTTCTCTCTCTCCTCCATGAAACAAGCTTGTGAATTTGGCCTTTCTTGATCTACCAATGACTCGATGGAGATTATTAAGTGATAATTGCCTTATTTTGACCTATATATTTAGTTTAAGCATGGGTATAACCTTTGGTTGTTATTATAATGTTGTGAATAAGCTTCACCACCTAGTGTTATGATCCTTTTAGATGGAGATTCCTTGTTTATGCATGTAATCCTATAAAAACTCATTTAAGTGCCATCTTCATGAGTTGGAGTTTGATTATTTGATTGAGTACCCTATTTATTCTTTTTGGATATATTCATGGAGTACTTTGATATAGGTTTAATGAAATTTTATTGTACAAAATTCCATCACTCTCCATTTTCTTGCCAATACTTCATGTTGAGACATGATTGGAGTTGAATCAAAGAATAAGAGAGAGTTACAAATTTGATATATGTTTGAAAATAATTTTTTAAAACATTTTGAGACTTGTACATATTTTATGAAGTATGAAATCACCTTTCATAAATGCCACATGGCCTCAAATGGCATCCATTTGCATTGTGTAACTCCTTATGCTTGATGTCCTTTAAATAAATTCATTTTATAGGTTGAAATAGTCAATAGACCAAAAACAAAGAAAACCTTAATTTTCACAAAGTTAACTTAACTTATTGAAAAGACTTAAAAACCATGTCATTACCTCAACAACTCTTGCTTTGAAGGTCATCATCTATTATGAAATGTCATATACCTTGGAATTACCACATCACTCTTGCCTTCATAATGAATCCATCATGATGTGGCTTCTTAAGATTTACCTTAAATTTTAAAAAATTAACTTAAAATATGTTAAACATCTTATAAAGTATCAATCCATGAAAAATTGGTTAATCACTTGAGGACTATGACTTCAAAATTTGACTATACCAACCTAGAAGACTATTGGGCCCCATTTTTTAGTATGTAAGGATTCATGTCAGCACAATAGACACATTGACATGAGGCATAATTATGGGTAATGATGAAATTTTGGCATCTTGGTGTTAGTTGGAAGAATCATAGCACACCTTATGCCAACTAGCAGGTTGCTAACCAATTCTAAGATTTTTGGGGCATCTTCTAGGATTGGATGATACATGGAGAATAAAAAATGAACTTTACAAAGTAATGGAGCAAATAGAATGATCACCAAGGCTCCAAATCAGCACTGTGTGTGTTCACTCCACCTTGTTAGCGATGATCCTATAGAAATATAAAGGGATCTTGAACCAATGAAGTAGAGGGGGGTAAATTTAGTAAAAAACATTTCTATAATTTTTTTTATAGACATTATAATGGACACCATTAGATCTAGGAGTAGCATGGATGCCATTAAGGATCCAATTGTAGTGTCAAATCTTTATATTGAGCTTATGGGCCATTAATTAGCTTGAGTAAATCATTCACTCTATTGTAACTATTATAAACTCTATATACTCTATTAAATTTCATTAAAGATAATGGTTGTTATTCCAAATGGTACTCTATAAAATTTATGTATAATTTAAATTTATAGTGAATTGTAAAAGGTTTATAATGTTGTAATTTCAATATAGTTATGTTATAAATGATTTTAATGAGATTCTAAGTTATGACATTAATGGCATCCTTATAATAAATGATGATTTCAATCACACCATTTGTAATAATGACCATGTATATATAAATCCTATGCTAGGTGCTCCTACCCATACTAAAAGTGCAAGATTAACATGATCATTTCAAGAGAAAGCAACCTTGTGACCCTTCAAGTGTTGATATGATGATAGACTTAGCTTAACAAAGGCATGCTCCCTTATGACTATAGAACTTCCCCAAAATAGGATTGTGCCTATAGACCACTAATCATAGTCCATGAAATTCTTGCACCCATGAATATTCCTAAATCCTTATTTGAATTGACCAAGTTCTAAATTTAATGTCTTTCACCATGGCACAACTATCCCAATGCAAGCCCCAGTTCTTTCATAGCTATGATTTGGGTGAGCACATAAGGCATGTGCCTTATGTGAATTGATGTCAATGTAACTGAGTGTAAAACGTTGATCATAGGAAGAGAATCCCATGGTTGTGTCTAGTTTTAAGAATTCAAGACCTAACTAGGATAAATTTATGTGCTTATAAATTTTCTACAACATTTTGGTTCCGTTATCAGGATCCATTTTGAAATTTGCTTTTGTGATGATTTGACATAATAATGTAAGGAATCTCCCTAAAAAACATCTATTACTAGTTTTAATAGGTGTAAGATAACTTTACACTGAAGCATCCAACCTACAAAAGGAAAAAGTTAAGAAAGTGGGTTCAACACAACATATATGATGCTCTGTACGAGGTCTTTTTCTATGAGTTTCCTAAGCATGTGAATCGATGGTTGGTTATATATTCAATCCACTAAAAAATAAGTTATGAATATTGTTGAGTAGACAAAGTACTGATTAGAGAGGCTTGAGATCCTACATGCCACTTGGACTAGAGTAGTAGATAAATGGTGACAAAGAACACTGAATAGTTACATGCTTGAGTTTCGTAGCTTCAACATACTCATTCTCTAAGGAACTAGAGTATTAGTTTATGCATGAACCTAAAGGAATGTTTGTGAATTAATTATTTTCACTTAAATTTTCACCCTTTGAGGAGATGGAAAATATCTCCTCATCTAAGTGGCACAATGGAAACACCTCTAGGCTTGTGGGTAGACTAAGAAATAAGGTGAATCTCTAGATAGGGATAGTTCCCTTGATGGACCACTTTGTATAAAAACTATAACTAAAATTTGGGGGTAAAAAGGGAGAGAGATTAATTTAAAAAAACTATCCTAAGGGGGGTGATACGAAAAATATATTTATGACTTCCAACCATATGCATGTTACACTTGAAATCAAGGGACAAACTAAACATAAACTTCTCCAATATACATCTTCTCACATCAATGTTACATTATGAGGTTATGGATATATGTGAAATGATATGAGGAGTAAAAAAGAGGCCTTTAATGGCACTAATGAAAATAATAACTCACTCAATCTTTGGAATTTCCTAAAACACTTCACATGTCATGTAATAAGTAGCTTTTCAACTGTAAATAGATGATAGAATAAAATAATCATGCTAAGGAAAAAAGAGTTATCACTTGTGAAAAATCAAAAATTCCAAATGAACACACTAATAATAGTCATTTAATAGGTAAAAATTAGTATTCTTATTTATCAAAAGGTATACACATGAGTAGGGCTTCACCATACTCAGGTGGAACATAAGTTACAATGGCCAAAATGGCCAATTCTTATAGAACTTGAGAGAGAAAGAGGAGAAGAGAGAACTAAAAAGGTCACAATGACACTTTTAAATATGATTAAATAAGTTTCTCATGCATGAGAAGAGTATATGGGACAAACCATGAAATTTTAGGAATGCCAAGTATCAATCCAAGTCATAAAACCCTTGCAAAGTGGTATGAAACTCCTTGTATTGGCTCAAAAAAATTTCCTTCATGATTGGCTCTATTTTAATGACTAAAAGTGTGTACAGCAGTCTAAACATAGTTTACCATCCTTTTTGAAGATGCATATTCTAGTAATAAATGATAAATTAACCATTTGGAAAAACTCACACTATGGTGGAAATTTTAAGTTATAACCTTTGGTGTCAAACGTCTCTTTAGACTCATAATTGTAGATCAAAATGCTTGTATTTAGTGATTTTATAGGCAATTTTAGGCCTTTCAAAAATTGATCCTCATTTTTCATCTTCCACTAAAATTTGGCAAGGTTCTTATCCTATGTTATATATACAATGTTTAATTTTTTATATTCCATACAGATCATTTCAATCATATCATATGTTATTCACAAATCCCCCCTTACCTCTATTTTTCTTTTTTAGGACTTGATCCTAGAACTCAGTCTTTAAACCCTTGAACATGGTTTTCAACTCCATTTGCCAATATAACCTTGAAACTAGGTATTTCATGAATTTTTATTGAACAATAAGACCTTAAAGAGTGTTTCAACATATATTTAACACTTCAAAATGGTTTCTTTGCTCTCTGTTGGTTGCCTACAGGTTAGTATTCAGTGTATACATGCAATGGGAAGATCATGGGAAATATGATTGATTTAGGAATATTATGATTTGTAACTTCTTTCCATACTTTCAAATATATGATCCACATTCTAAAACACTTAAAATAAATGTCAACACCTTTCTTTCAACATGAACTCCTTATTCATGGTACCTGTAAGTGAGTTATTTATGGCAGACTAGGTGAGAATGTGTTATATGACTACTCAATCCCTCTTCCTTACATAAAATGAAGGTTTGATTCACCACTTTATTCTGATAAAGGATACACTAGGAATTAACAACCTTCATCACACCTTTGTGAACATGTTTTATAGGTTCCATGCACATATTTCACCATGGTTACAAGCAAACAATGAGCAAAAGTTGATTGTATGCTACTCATAACTACACTCTCACAGAGCATTGCCTTGAAAAATGATATTTAAGTTTCAATTATAATTAATATCACATTTAAAACATATAAATATACCTATAACAACCCTTTTAATCTATTAATAAGATTGAATTTCTTGAAAATGGTAAAAAGTACATGCAACTCAAAAATTATTCCCTCTTGCAACCTAGGATAATTAGCATATCAAAAATTCCTAAAAAATGAAAAAAATCATGGGAATAATTTTATTATGAGGAAAAAATAATATTTAATAAAAATTAGTAACTGGTTCATAGGTAATTTCTCAAACAAAGGTAAAACCTATAGGGTGCATGAAATAACAAGTAGAAAATTACAATCAACTTCATGAGGATCATTCATGAATCACATGCCACCATTATTTTAAATAAATATATGGAATTAATGTCTCAAATTTTAATTTAACCTCCCAAATGTTTTTGATCTGAAACCTTTTGATCTATCCATACTAAGCACAAACTTGAAAGTCACTTCTACTTGTCAAGAGGACTAAAAAGGAGTAGAATGGTTTTGTGCCAAAAATGGAACTTTCAGAGAAAAATAAACATGTATCTAATCTTTGGAAAGCTTAAGAGACATACCGTGATCTTTTCCCACATGGCACAGTTCCCAAAGAACTATACAAGTGTCAAACTCTTCTTTTCCTCAAGGAAATTACCCTTTTTTCTAAAGACCCTACCACTTTTCAGTTAGTTTCATTTACTTAAGACCTCTTAGGAAACATGGGATGTGAAATCATATTATGAAACCTTCAAACTTCCCAAAAAATATGTACAAGTCATTAAATGCCTCTTTTTACCTTAAAATGACTCAAAATGACTAAAGAGACTAAAATAACTAATGACCAAGGCTATTACAACATTAAGTGGCATTATTTAACCTATAAAACACATTTTTACATCTATATTAGACCCCTAAAACACCTAAAAGACAATTTTTTTACCTAGGGTGCCCTACTTTGACCTAAAAGTTAAATTTGGTTAGCAAATTGGTGACTCATAGTGATATCATGCTTGTTATGCTAACTAGACTAGTAGCCTTATCAATCCATTGGGATTATGGATTTATTTTATGTATGAGACAAAAAAGGAAACTTTTACCATTGACTATAATCTATGATCAAGACAAGACCAATGACTACCTCAACCACACAAAACAAAAGACACACACAAAGTAAAAACAAACACACATGTGCTTCATGAAAACTTATGGAACACACACACTAAAATGAGAAAACTAACTCAAAAAATAACTAACCTAAGATGAGAACTTCCTCGTGGATCAAATGGGAAGTTTGAAACTCTTCTTGCTTCATGACATGAAGGAATGAATGAGTCATATAGCCTTTTATCCTTTAGTATTGATGCCTCCAACTTTTCCATGATGTTTGCCAACTTCATTGGCATGATGTTCATTAAAAACCATGCAGATTAAAATAGGTTGGATAAATAAATTAACTCTTCTTGCATCCAAATAGACTTAAACTTCTCATGTGGATCTTTCATTATAACCTCATTCTCGATTTCCATAGGGCTCTCAATAAGATTAGATTTATTCTCAATTACAAGCTCTTCTAAATCATTAATGAGTTTTACATACTCTATCTAATCTTGATCATTGTCCTCTATGAAAGATTATTTCTTCACCTTGTCATGTACTTGACCCTCAACTTGGTAAATCTCTTCAAGCTCTTGAAATAACTAAAATTATAGCTGTCAATCATCATTGTCCTCTTTATAATCTAAAAACACTACCTCTTCAATATTATATTCTTGATGTGTGATGTCATTAAGCTGATGTTATTCAATCTCTAATGAATTTTATAGTGATTCAAGATTATTCTGAGGTATTGGATCATCTTCAAGAGCAACATTTTGCATATTGGTCTCAAGAAAGTTTTTTAGGGCTGCAACACCATTGGGAAAGACTTTGAATTGTTTTCCATCCATAATAACACATTCATCCTCATAATTAAGATGATTAAACACCAATTTTTGATCAGATATAGAGTATTCTCAAGGGATACAAGATATTACATTACTTTCTCCTTCATGGTGATGCCAAGACTATGCATTTTTAAATCATGTGACCTAGCCTAATGAGGCTACCAAGGAGGTATGATTTCTTTAATCGAGAGTTATATTTCTTTATAAACTAGTTGCTCCTCTTTAGGTTCTGATACCACAAGCACATAAAGGAAAAGGGTTATGGGGTGAGGACAAGATGAAATATTTGGTGGAGGTGGCACATAGAACTTAAAATCAGATTGAGAGTGAAATGTAGGGGGCTCTTTTGGAAACTCTTGGGGAAGGGGAGGTAGACCTTGGGCTAAAACAACTTGATTTGATTCCTTACACTTGAAAATCACTCCATTCACATCTAATTTATCTTGAGTACTCTCTTGAGGAAGGGTGGATGGGGTGTGTTTAGGTATAGGATCTTCTTTTGGGTCTAAACCTTCCATCAGACCTTGACTTATTAGCTTCATCCTTGACTCTAACTCTTCAATTTGCTTGGCTAGGTTCTCTTGGAAAAGTATCTCTTGAAGTTGAAATGCATCATCATGAGGATAAGAAATACAATGGAATTCATATGGAGGATAAGAAGTTTCTTTAGGAAGGGTGGGAGGTGTTGGATAGGATCAACATCCTTCTCAACTTCACACTCCTTGTCAAGACTTTTCTCCTCTTTCTTTCCCCATGACTCCACTATCTTATTTCGGCTTAGGATGTTAGGATTAAAAGTATCATTTTGAGGTGGTGGGGATGTAATATGAGAGGGAAATGAGGTATTGAATTCCAATTAATTTGATTCTAACATAGACTATTGCATATGCATATTAGCCATCTCAATTTTCCTATCAAGATTAGATTCAAAAACAATGTTTCTCTTTTCAACTCTCTCCTCCAGCCGATTCCAAAAAGGATGAATTTGATATCCTTGATTGGGATCATAAGTAGGGATTAAATATGGTTGATAGGGAGATTTTGGAAGTGGATATGAAGGCTGATAGGTTTGGTGAGGTTTCCTTTCATGAACTCCTATCTTATCCTCTTAGTAAGAAACTAGGCCACTCAAATTAAGCATCTCACTTATGAGCCTTTGCCAATTATCTCTCTCAATAGGTACCCACTCTAATTTAACAAACTCTAATGCATCTCTCACCATATGAATAAGATTACTAGGAACTTCTTGGCTACATTCCCTTAGATTATCAAGCTCTAATGTATACCTCTCATACCCCAAAAGTGTTTGATTGAAGGTGGAAATGGATGGAGTTGAGAAGTGACTAGGTTGACTAGGAGGAACATGACATTGAGAAGGCTAGATATAAGATGGATACACTTCATGAATGGTCAGATACACTTAATGATAGGGTTGGTATTCTTCATGACAAATTTGATTAAGAAATTTTTCATATTGATTTGGAATGACACAAGCTTGAAAAGTCTAACCAACTTGTGTAAAATAGTGCTCAATACCAAAACTATCCATGAAACCTATTTGAAAGCAATAACATAAATAAAAATGTTACTAAAAATATTCAAAAGGAAACCTAGGATACTTAACCAATTTATGTATCTTTGGAGTCACTATTAATGCTTTGATAGATGCCTACAAAGTTTGATTATTGAGAGACACCACCAAAAATATCTCAACTTCTTAGACCAAGAGTCCCACTGGGTGTGCCAAAAACTATTGTCACTTAGATTTACACTATTTGAAGTTATGGAAAAGATCTCCTCATACAAGTGACATAATGGAAACACCTCTAGGATTGTGGGTAGCCTAAGGAATGAGGTGAATCTCTAGATAGGGTTAGCTCCCTTGATGTACCACTTTGGATCATAACTATAATTAAACTTTTGGGGTAAAAAGAGAGAGAGATATATATATATAACTAAAAAAAACTATCCTAAGGGAAGTTATACACAAAATATATTTATGACTTCCAACCATATGCATGTTACACTTGAAATCATGGGACAAACTAAATATACACTTCTCTAATCTACATCTTCTCACATCAATGTTACAATATGAGGTTATGGATATATGTAAAAATCTAGGAGGACTAGAAAAGAGGCCTTGAATGGAACTAAATAAAATAATAACTCGCTCAATCCTTGAAATTTCCTATAACACTTCACATTCCCTACAAGAAGAATATTTCTAACTACAACTAGATGATAGAATGAAACAATCATGGTAAGGAAACAAAAGTTATCACTTATGAAAAATTAAACATTACAAATGAACACAATAATAAAAATTATGGAATATGTAAAAATCAATAGTATTATTGATCAGAAGGTATAAAAATGAGTAGGTATTTTCCATACTCAGGTAGAGCATAAGTTACAATGGCCAAAATGGTTAGTTGTTATAGAACTTAACAGAGAGGAGAAGAGAAAAGTCTAAGGGTCATAAGGACACTTGAAAATATAATAAAATAAACTAATCATTAATTATAATAATATATGGGATGAAACATTAAAGGTTAGGAATCACAAGTGTCAATTCAAGTCATAAAACCCTTACAATGTGGCATGAAACTCCTTGTGTTGTCTCAAAATAACTATATTCATGATTGTCTATATTTTAATGACTCATAATTGATTAATAATAGGTATATTTTTTGGTATGTATGGGAAGGATTTTATACATGCCTCTCCATGCATTGGTTACAGGCTTGGTCCTCTATAATCTCCCCAAAATGAGTTATCATCATCTACAGTCCAAAACACTCCTCTTCCATGCACCCTATACACTTGGCCTCAAATTTGGATTAATTTTCCAATAAAAATCTATGGTATGGAGTTTATGACAATTTTAAATACTCTCCATTTCTATAGAATCATCAGGGACACCTTAAAATCACTTTCACTTAGAGTTTTCACACTTATCTCTAGCTTGTCCAATATGCTGGTTTTGAATGGTTGAGATGAGAGCTCTTGTTGAGGAACTTAGGAATTTTTCTAAGGAATTAAATTAACATGGGGAGTTATCATAAGTCTTAATATTTATCCAAAATTTGGTTTCATCTTCAGAATCCTTTTATAACCTACACAACAACAAAAATGGTAAATAATACTCTATTTCTCACCCCATTAGTATAAGTTCATATATAAAAAAAGAATCGGGTGTATCTTTAGTGAGTCCTATAAAACTTACAATATGTTTCATGGAAAAAATATTCAACTAAATAAACTATCCAACTCCATTTCTCCAAACTAGTCTTTGCAAGGGTTTAACAAGGGTTTTGAGAAATTTTCATTCTTAAGGTTTGCTCATAAAGTTTTGGCAAAAAAATTGCAAAAAAAATTCCAAAAATTAATATTTTAAGACCTTCATAAACATCCCTAAAATATTTAGACTCCCATACATAGCATCAGATGAGGTATGAGCATTTGAACTTCTCCTATCAAGTTCCTTCCTCCATTCCAACAAGCCTAAATTTTCTTAAAGTCTAAAAATGGATTATTTTTTGGTTTATTTTCATTAAAATGTTTCATAAAATTATTTATTTACTATAATAAAATTCATAAATTCATTTTAATTCTCTACCAAGTTTATAAAAGGAAGTTGATCCTTCATTGGATTATAGGTCTAAACCTGCCGAATAAGCTTGCCTATAGGTTAAGCTCAAAATGACTTATTTTGACTTAATTTGAATATAAAATGATCCATAACATATTTATCCACCCTAAAAACATTTTTAAACAAGTTATAATTCTTAAACAAATCTATAGGTGAAGATGTCTTCTCATTTGGGCTTTAGGTCTAAACATGCTTAGTAGGGCTAACTGCAAACTTAGCCATTTAAACCATATTGATCAGTTTCATCCTTTAGTGAGGTGTTAATAATGTTTTTTTTTATGTTTATAATATTATCACATCATATATAAATATTAAGACATCTCCTAATACCACTCTTCATCCCCTTTTCCCAAAACCTACCGGTTTTGTGCATGAGGGGATGTCCTTTGTCTAAGACAAAACAAAGGGCACTCCCTTATTTCCATAGACAAATTTTAATTTTATAAAAGATTATTCAAGTAATTTATATGATATATACCAATAATTATCTATTTTTTATGTCATATGTCCTACTAACCCTTCAATTAACCAAACAGACTTCTAGAGAAGTAAGATTGTGAAGGATTCTAAGAGTAGACTGTGCCTTGATTATTTTGAGCTCTTTTATTTGGTTTTTTTGAATAATTAGGGTTAAATTATAAAATTATAATAATAATTATAAGGTTATATAATCTTTTTTCATCACCTCAACTCTTCATTTCTCTCTACTTACACTTTCCCACAACTTAAACTCTTAAGACTGTGCATGCAAGCTTTGACTATGTTTCCTATTTGAAAGACCCCTCATGGTCATATTTTCCCTAAATGGATTCCAATAAACAATTTAAGACTCTAATTTAATTTATCCATTGTAATATATTAGTGAATTTACTTCATTCATTACATATTTGGGCCAGACTATCTCTTGGGATTTCCATCTTATTCACTGCCTGACTGAGACAATCATCTATAGTTACTTATGGGTGCACTTTTCATAACTTAGATTTGAACATGATTATCCAAGACATATTTGAATATTTATACACCATTATCACACCTATTTTTATTAATCCTTTCACCTACCTAGCCTAAATCATCCTTTAGATGTCCCTTTCTCAACTCATAACCTAATTATGTTTTTGCTTTGGGGTGCCTATAGGTGCAAATGACCACCTACATGTATGTGTGAGATATTTTAGACTTTGTCATAATTTTTATAGACTATCCATAAATAATTAGATCCATTTTATAACTTTTTATCCATATTACTTAACCTACATGGTCTTTGGGTTCATAACTGGGTCTTCCTTTAAATGACTGAGAAACTTGCCTTTCATATTACTATAGGTGTGTGTTAGCTTAAAAGGACATTAATCAAGGTGTTTAGGATTTTTTTTGAATAAATATAGGCCAAACAATGAATTTTTATAGTTTCACTCACATTGTATTTCCTTGAAACATCATCAAAGCACCAAAACTAGCTCACTACCTACCTGTTTTGTTGTAGGTGGACATTTAGGCCACTTGTACAAACTAGAGTGTGTAAAGGGGTCTAAACACAGTATACCATAACTTTTTAAGATCCCTATTATCATAATTAATTCTACCTTAACCATTTTTAAACACTCAAACTATGTTGTAAATTTCAATTTACAACCTTGGGTATCAGAGGTCTCCTTAGACTCAAAATTGTAGATCAAATTGTTTGTATTTTGTGTTTTTATAGGCAATTTTAGGCCTTTCAAAAAATGATCCTCATTTATCATATTCCCCTAAAACATTGCAAGATTTTTTTAATATGTGAGATATATAATTTTTACTTATTTATATTCCTTAAATATCATTTGAACCATATCATATTTTATTCAGAAAATCCCCCTTGACCTCTATTTTGCATTTTTATGTACTTGATCCCAGAACTCAGTCTTTGACCCCTTAAATATGGTTTTCAACTCCTTTTGATAATATAACCTTTAAAATAGGATTTCCATGAATTTTAATTGAATAATAAGACTTCAAATAGTGCTTCAACATCTATTTAACACTTTAAAATGGTTTCTTTGCTCTTTGTTGGTTGCTTGTAGGTTAGTATTCAGTGTATACAAACAATGGATAGATTATGGGAAATATGCTTACTTTGGGCATATTATGAGTTTTAACTTCTCTCCATACTTTAAAATACATCATATAAATTCTAAAACACTTGAAATAAATGTCAACACCTTCCTTTCAACATGAACTCCTTATTCATGGCATTTGTAAGTGAGTTGTTCATGGTAGACTAGGTGAGAATGTGCTATATGACTGGTCAGTACCTCTTACTTAAATTAAATTAAGGGTTTTCACCATTTTATTATTTTAAAGGATACACCATGACTTAAAAACCTTAAACACACAATTTTTTATAGGCTCCATGCATGTATTTCACCATGGTTACAAGCAAACAATGAGCAAAAGTTGATTGTATGGTGCTCATAACTACACTCTCATAGAGCATTGACTTAAATAATGATATTTAAGTGTTAATTTTAATCAAGATAAAAATTTAAAAATATAAATAGACCTATCACAACCCTTTGAATCTATGAACAAGCATGAAGTTCCTAAAAATTGTGAAAACTACCTGTAACTTAGAAATTGTTCTCTCCTACAACCTAGGATGATTACCATATAAAAACTTCATGAAACTTTAAAATAATCATGGTAATATTTTAAAGAGGAGGTCAAAATAATTTTTCATAAGACTAAGTAACTGGTTCATATAGAATTTCTCAAACCAAGGAAAAATCTATAAGGTGCATGAAATAACAGGTAGAAAATATAGTTAACTTCATGAGGATGGTTTATGAAGCACAGGCCACCATTATTCAAAATAATTATATGTAAATTAATATATTTGAGTTTAATTTAACCTCCCTTAGTATTTTGAGCTAAAACCTCTAGAGCTATCTGTACTAAGCATAAACTTGAAGGTCACTTCTACTTGCCAAGAGGACCGAAAAAGGAATAGAATGGTTTTGGGAAAAAAAGGCAATTAAAGAGAAAAAAATGTGTAACTAAGCTTGGGTAATATAAAGGTACATACCATGATATTTTCCCATGTGGCACACTTCCCAAACAATTGTACAAGTGTCAAAATTCTTCTTTTCCTCAAGGAAACTATCCTTTTTCTAAGTAACCCACCACTTTTCAGTTGGTTTCAGTTACCTAAGACCTCTTAAGACACACGGGATGTGACATAATCTTTTTTAACCTTCAAACTTCCATAAAAATCCACATAAGTCATTAAACGCCCCTTTTTTGACCTCAAAATGACTCAAAATGACTAAAGGGACTAAAATAACTAATGACCAAGGCTATTACAACATTAAGTGACATTAATTAACCTATAAGACACATTTTTACATCTATATTAGACCCCTAAAACACCTAAATGACAATTTTTTACCTAGGGGTGCCCCAATTTTACTTAAAAGTCAAATTTGGTCAAGAGTAATTTAACAAAGAGATTTAAAAGCTAATTGTGGATTACGGGTTTGAAACTTTGGGGATGGAAGGATAAAGTCCTTTCATGTATGATTAGTGCAAAGGGGTAAAATGGGATGTGTAGGTGACACATAATGGAAGGGGATGAGAATATTAACACTTGAGAGCTCAGAAGATAGACTTAAAATAAGAGATGACATAAGCTGATGGAAGATATGGAACTGGGAAGTGTCAAGAAAAATTATAGTGAGTGAAAAGGGCATGGGGAAGGATCTCTTGATATGTAGTAGTGTGAGGATGAGAGAAATAATGAAGCAATAGATTGAGGTCAATATTTGATAGGTGTGGAATCTATTGGGTTCTTACAAGACTTGGTGATTGAATATACACGTGATGTGCATAACCCATTTAAACCTACAATGCATGCTCACACACTGGATCCCCCACTTAAAGAAAGTAAGAAATTGATAATTGACCCTATTATTGACATATATTTTATATGTTTTGTAGACTTAGAGTGTAATTTTATGATTGAATAAATTATTCTATACAAGAAGGTGAGTACCACTACCTCTAGACCAGTAGGTGTTAGCTTACCAAAATAGAACTGAAGCACAAGCATACCAACCTAGTTGATGTCAAAAATATAGAGTGGGAAAAAACCTATATTAAGTAGTCTATCTCCACAAATAAGTAGTGCAACACCATTGACATCAATGGTTCTAGTAATATTAGTAGGACCAACACCTAACCTAGTTTTTGGAGTCATTAGAGGACCACCACCAAGATAGATGTTAGGAGGACAAGCACCTTAGATCCCAGCTACCCCCTATAAAAAATATGTTAAAAAATGTTCATACACTTGATATAGTATCATAGTGTGAAAAATACCATAGATCATGTGCTAAAGAGTGAATTATAGTGGTGCACTTGGGACATAACCTGAATCAGAGTGCAAGGAAACCCAATCTTTTGGTATTAATTTTCACTTTTTCAATGTGATATAATTACCTATTAAAAAAAAAGTAAATGCAAGAGTTTAAAGATTACCTAGATATGTATACCAATTGTGCATCATTGATCAATCTTGTGGGAAATCCTCTTTAGTGGGGGAGGAATGACTTGTAAATCAGACTAACTCATAAAAAATTGATTAATAGAAAGATGAATGGGCTGCCTGGTAAGAAACCAGTCCCATGAAGTGATTTGTTTCCTTATTTAGATGTCAACCCACATTTAACACTCAAGTTTATAAATAAACATGAAATTACAAAGATATATAAGGATAAGATGCAAATAGATAACAATCAATATGTCTAATCTACAATAGGATTAATGCGATCAAAGTAATCATCCTAAAATTTAGTAGCTATATCAACATCCTATTGAATTGTATCTAATTGTTCATTAATTCTTTTTTGATTAGGTGTTAAAACCATAGTATAAATACCTAATTTAAATGCAATGTCATTTTGATTAGTGAATAAAGTTTGTGGGATAATGGGGAGATCAAATATGCTAACAATATCATGCATTAATCCACGTAGAGTCATCTACATGTGAAATACATATTTTAAAAAATAGCATGTAAGATTTGATAGGTTTTTAGGACTATGAATGTTATAAAAATAGACTTAAAGGATATTTTAATAGTTTAGTAGGGATCGATGATGATCCTATAAGATCGGCATTGATTCATATGGATCAACATTGATTCTAAGTAAAATGCTAACTATAAAAATAGACAATAATAATTACTTTTAAAATTGATAAAAAGATGAAAACCAAATGGTAATGTTGACATAAAGTTTTATAAGACATAAAGCTTTAAATATGAATGAATTAACGTAAAATACTAACCTTGAATGGCTTGAAAACATGCAAATAAAGGAGAATATAAAAGTATGCTTAAAAAC